>WUCR03283077.1:0-13731 GCA_009858155.3 Phymanthus crucifer
TGCTATTTAGATAGTGCCTATAAACAAAATGTCATCCAGACTCGTGGTCGACCTCTGGTCCTTCTGGAAAATATCGTGAGTTACCTACTGCTTTGAATAGCATCCCTATGGTGGAAAACAACACGGGAAACTAATTCAAGTAACTTGAGAACCATTAGGAAGAATTTGAAAAGCCGTCTAGTTTATACGACCATCGATAGAAGACGGGGAGAAGCGAAGACGTTGTATAAGTGCGAACACTTTTCCAACAAGATGAAACTTTTGGTGTTCACGGGATTGGTGCTGCTTTGCTTCATTTATGGATCGTATTGTCGTGTAATAAAGGACAAGAACGACCTGGCCAAATCTCGCAATGAGCACTACAACGGTAAGTAGGCACCTAAGATGATCGCGAGAGTGGGTTCCCTTTCCTATCTTGTTGACGCGCGCCATCCAAAACGTTTTATCTATCGTTCTAAAGATAATTGAGACAAGGACTACAATCAAAGGAAGGCACTTTGATGGGAAAGGTGTTCTAGTCAACACAAACACGAGTGCGCAGGAATAAGTGCGTGCCTCGTAAATGGGAAAACTAATACACACTCCCAAACACGGGTCCCGTGTCGTCGGTTTTCGCAGTTTTTGTGCGCGGTTTTGCTTACAAGATTAGTCATATTGTACTCATTCTCCAACGACTTTGGGTACAGCAAAATGCGTACTTTTTTCCATAGTTATCGCTCAGAAATGGGTGTTTATAATAACGTGCGCGATTTTAGAATACCTATTAAACGCGCTGACACATGGGCTACAATTATCAAATTCTACCACCCCCCGCTGGTATCTAATACACGGTAGTGCCAAAAGTGCGCCTGGGTGTCTGCTATAACTCGGTCAGTATGCATTTATATATCGATTAACTGCGCTTTTAGGACGCATTCAGCAGGGAGATTAAAAAATAAACGTGCTGTGAGAGTAGCATAGAAAATATTCTGGGTATTTGAAGAGCTTTGCATTTAAAGTGTGAGACCTGGCGCGCGGATTCTGCTATATAGAAATTTGTGGTTTCGGAACGGAGGAGAGGGAGAGAACAGTCTTCCTACTCTCATCCCCAACTCTCAACGAAATATTTTTTTGTTTTCATTCTTTATGCGGCAAGACGAAAGTCATTCGTTAGAACGTTTGCGTCAACATGTGCACAATTTCATTTCCTCTCCCGGTCCCTCTGCCTTTCCTTATTTCTCTCCCACTTTTCCACTCTCTTCCTCTCTGTCCCAGCTCGCGGACAACACATCCAGCAAATAAATACGCATTAGCTTTACCATGCTACACATTTTAAATTTTTCTTTCGTAACAGACCTATCAAGGATTCCACCCATAAGGGAAACAGCAGCCAAGTTTGCTAAATACTTCCTCGGTCTTGACGACATCGACACTACGAACAGAGCCGTGCGCCGCCGGCCACGACAGATTGGTTTCCTCACACGCAAGCAAATCGATACGGTGTTGATAATCGATTCCTCCGAGTCCGTCAAGCGAGTCAACTTTGAGCGCGGGCTCAGAGCCCTGCGACGGGTAGTCTCGCGCGGGAAACCCGACACGCACTATGCGGCCATCTCATTCTCTAACCACGCCAAATTAGAATTCGTGTTCTCCGACAAAGAGGTTGCAGCGGCGAAACTAAACCAGATCAAGTACCGTCCTGGAAAGACGAATACTCAAGAAGCTCTGACGATAGTTCTGAACGACCTGATCAAGAGCAACTCGTCGAACATCCGTCAAGGAAGCAGCAGGCGTATTCTTTTGATTACAGACGGTCTATCGAATGTCAAGAGGCATCTTACTCTAAAACGCGGCAGGCAGCTCAAGAAGGCGGGAGTGGAGATATTTGTAATGGCGGTAGGGAAGTATAATGATGGTATTGACGAGATTGTCGAGTTAGCGAGCTCCACGTATGCTCATTTGTACAGGGTCGAGAGCATGAATGGATTTCTACAAGTAACAAAATTGATTCCCAAGACAAAGGAGAAGACATGGCTATCTGGTATGAACGCGGGTGGACCTTGAAATGGGAAAAAAACGAGAACTCCTAGTAGTAATACTTCTGTCGAAACAGCACATAAAGTAGACGTTTTAGACCAATCTAAATCAGTTAATTCATCGACAACGTGCGCTTACCTCGCCGGCAAGAGATGCAGTGAAATAAAATAAAAAATAGACATTTTTGTGGGAAAGGAAAATTTTAGTGAATACCAACCGAGCGAGGAAAATCTACATAGGATAAGTAAGAGAGAATATAAACATACAATTTTATTTACAAAAGACTCTAGAAAAAACACATTTGGGCATCGAGTATTTTCAATTTACACAGGAACCCCAAACAATACGAGATTGAAAATGAGGGGGGTGGGGGTGGGGTTGTTAACTGTACACATGGCTTACTCATAAAATATCGCTTCAAGCCATCGCTGACTGTAAGATTCGTTTCTGGAATTCCTCAGATTGTATTTGTTCAACGGTGAGTAAGGATAGCCCAAGCTGGTCCTCCTACGAGATAAAACCGTGCAAAAAACGAAAATTACAAAATGTTGCAGGAAGAGATAAGGTTTAGAATCTGAGCTGGTTCTGAAATCTAAAGGAGGAACAGAAATGTCACCAACCTGTTCGAAAGGCTGGGCCATTTGCCTCAGAAATCGCTTACTGATCTAGTATGATAGAAGGAGAAAATAGATAATATGAGTTAAAAATATGAATTGTGCTGATGATGTTGCGAGCTCGGGTCCTGTGGGTGAGTGGAGAGCACTCTCAACACTGAAACTCCCGTCCGTGTTTCCTTTTCACTATAAATGAAAGGAAGAGCATGCGTGATAGGATAGTTAGAAAGGAATCTGAATGTTACGTAAATGTATGCCGCGATCACCTGCACTCCTTCATCGATGGACAGGTTACAGAGAGAATCCTTCAGATATTCCTGTTAAGAACACGTGAAAGTGTCAATGTCTCTTTACATTTGTTGTAATGTTTTCCATTCCAGATCACGTTTCATTCCCTAGAGCAGCATATTTTGTGTCAAATGATTGTGCATAAGAATGTACATGGATATGATGTGACTCAAACAAAAATCTTATTCTCAAGAGAATGAAACGTGGTCTGAAACGGGAAAATCTTACGTCCCATATTAAACGGTTTTTTTAATCTATTGTACCTGTATCCATTTAGGGAGCTTTCCTCTCTTGTCCATCTTTGAAAACCGCTGGAAAAGTAACAAAATCGTATTAAGTCATCAACATTGTACGTCATTACTGGTTAGAGTTGTTGCCATAGTAATTGTTGCCATAGTTACCTTATCGGCAAATACCATGATGCCATAGTCTGTCTTTCCCCGGATGGCGCGACCAACACACTAGTAACAAAATGACCAAAAAAGATTATTGGACAACCCAGAAAATACTCGCTCCTCTCGAACCACAACGACCTTCACTTTTGGCGGGTCTTTCCCTCTCAACACAAGGTGTCACTCTGTTTAGTACTATTCCTTTGTTGCGGCAACGATTCATTGACCAAGTAAGGCTAATTTTACATGTGGGGCGTTTGGCAGTAATGTGCCGAACTTCCCCTACTGCCAAATCTACAATTGTTCAAATTCGACATTTAAAATTAATATGTTGGGCGTTTGAAACCCGTAAAAATAATCACGGATGCTACGTAAACCTTTTTACCTGGGCTGCGTGCCTCATGGCGTCGAATGTAAGAAAGTCATTCTCTCTGATATTGAACTGATCGCGAAGATACTCTAGACGAGCCTGCGGATGGACACAAGGAGAAAGTAATACTGAGAATAATATATATAGACAGACCAGACAGACAGACAAATACCTTCAAGATTCTGCTCTGAGTGTATACATACGGAATACCAAACATGATGACAGCCCGGCCAAGATGGTGATCTAGGAAAAAATAGATAAATGAGACATTATTGTCATACTTTCAAACATAGAAAAAATGGTGTGATACTTACCGAAATCCACTCCTTCTGATACTTTCCCTCGAGCAACAGACAGCAAGATAGCACCTCTCCCATTTTCACATGCCTAACAAACAACACGACCCACAAACCTCACTAAAAAAGAACAATCTTAAAATACAGTACTGGGCTCCCTTTGGAATCAGTCCAGATTGCGCAGGGGGAGGGGGTGCTTGTTACCTTATGATAGTTGAATAAAGCCAGGCTGGTTTCTGATGCATCCTTTGTCTCTATAAAAAGGAGTTTATTTTTCTGTATGTTGCTGATTATCCCCTGAAAGTATAAACGATATGGAGGAATTTACAAAGAACATGAATCCAACAATCAGGGATTCTTTTATCTTGTTCTCAATATCTTCCCATTTAAAACATGCTCTTTTTCTGAAAAATTCTCAAATGTGAGAGGAGATAAGAAAACATTATGCCCAAGGTAGACAAAAGGAGAAAAAGTATATAAGATACCTGATCATTCCAAATAGACACCACAGCTTCCTTTAAGAAAAATGTAAAACAATCTGATATAATTGCTATATCACATATCAGTGGTTATTGCTGTCATTATAACTAATATTGATGTTCATATCATCAACACTGGTAACCGATGAACGTCACCTTTATCTCAACCATTTTTCTGATCATCGCCACCATCATTATCATCATCATCAACCCATCCATCATACATGGTACATTTTCACTTACCATATACTGATAGCTTGTAAAAAAGCAAACAATCCCATCAGGCACTACAGCTGACATTTCAGCAAGTAGGTTACCATAGTTACGAATGACAGCTACAAAAATGAAAAACATTCTTAGACAGACAAAACAAGGGTGTCAAAATTATGATACTGTATTTGCTCCAAGATTTTTCTCCAAAGGTTCATACAAATAACAAAACCTACCGATATCTTCTCGTGTTTCAAATTTAGTCGTCATGGCAACTTGATCACTACCTCGGCTCACAATCTAGCCAATAAAAAGAGGTTAAGATAAGCTGAGAGTATAGTCATCAGAAAAACACCCTTACACATCATTAGGAATTACAAAAGCAGCCATTTTTGATTATAAAAGAAAAAGTAGAATTTGTACATACGATAAGGGTACTTCTGACCAATCAGAATGTAAAGTTTATTAAACATACAAGTGTACAAGTGTTTACGTTACCATGGGACATAAGCAGGTTCGTGCGAGGGTCATGGTGAACGATGTCATAGTTACTGGGCGGAAGTCAAGAATTTTTGGGTACATATCAATCGGTGATAATGTCTGGAAGGAGAGCATAGAGCCACTTGTTAAATAAACATTAAAATATGCCACCAGAATGACAGTTTGGGTGGGAAAGGGGACAAAACGTCTTACCCCAGAGGTGATGACGACAGACTGGAAACGATCAAACACAGGTTTGATGGCCACTGATGCGTCCATACAACTAAAAACACAAAAAAGCATGTTGGTCATGAGGCAAAAACCAAAGCCCCTAGAAACCAAAGGGGAAAGTAATAGGATGTTCACAGGATGGTACTAGGGAAGGACACAGCTACAGCGACAAGCTAAAATAACAACTCCAACAAAGGTTTTAAAGTTACAGTGTTTTGGGGAGAAGGGTGAGGAGAGCAGGGGGGGGGGGTAGATGCTTTTGGAAGGGATGGTGGAATTATGGTGATTATGGCTGTTACAGAGGAACCTGTTTGGCTTACCTGAAGCGTAGAATGGGGTTAGGGATTGTTGGTGTTCGATCATCAAAAGGTTCAATAATCAGACAAAATCCTGACAAACAAAATACTCAAATTAAAACAAGATCATTTTTGGTGAAAATGAAACTGGGATGTCCTGAGAAACCTACCCTTGTTATAAGTACTGACAAGTGTGGCAAAGTTAGCAATGAGTGTCAGGGGGCCATAGTCTTGAGCCTCAGGTATTTCTAATGTATGCAGAAGAGAACTGAGCCGTTCTGCACAGAACCTGCAAACAAATCAACTATCTTTTTCAATTTTTGTTTGCACATGTCATTATGTCATCGTGGCCATTTCCTCATTAAGCATCTATTGTCAATGCCACCAACATGGCCGCTGTGACTTTATCTTCTGGCAGCTCTCTCTCCTCTCTATCAATTAGCAGTGCTCTGACTTTGATCAGCCTGGAGGTTGCTTCAGAGTTTGAAAAATGAATAAAAACTGTTAAATAGATACCTTAAAGGTTTGCGCTCAATACAGACTTGTTGATAAATGTGCTGCAGAAATGACTGAGGACTCTCCTGCACTACATGTTGAATACGAAGTCTTGTCTGAAGAGAAAGGAATAAATCATCAAAGACACTAGGTAACAGATTATAATGACAGATATTGAGCCCAAATTCCATGTTTTACAACTTACTTTTAAATATTCTACAAATCTTCTCATGAAGCTAACAAAGTGCTCTGCTTTTCTGATATTTCCAGGAACTGCCTCTAAAGAGCAAGGGAAATCCTTGATTAGCAACTTATGAAGCCTAAATTAATCATTAAAGAATACTGTGGTAGCAGTTCTTTCCAACTAGTATCTTACCTTCAAGAACTTCATCAGGCAAAACTACAATAAAAAATATAATTATAGAAATTAAATTATAAAATATGAATATAGAACAAATCAATATTGCAAAAATTAAATAAACAAAAGCTGATATGGTAATACTTTTTTTGAAACTAAAACATTTAAAGTAAAGCAAATTGGAATAAAATTAGGACATAGGTTACTGGAAATGGGGACTATAGGTAATGGGGTACCTGGGTTAGCTAGTACAACATCTGTATCCCTTGCTTCACTGGCTTGCCGCAGACCTATGACAAAGCAATCAAGAATAATAATGATAATGAACTAGCACTTAGAAATCAATACAAGGATATCTGTTACACAGCTTTAAGGCAAACAAATTCAAAACTCCAATATGCTTAACATGGTTTTTTCATCATTTCTTTACCTTCAACTAGTCTGTTATATTCCTCTTTTAATTTTTGTGCATCTGTTTCTTTAATACTGAGAAGGAAATGTATTCATCTAGTTGAGCTTTCAACTATTTCCTTTTTGGTCCATTTCATCCCATTTTATTCTATATTGTCTTTCCTTCCTCCCATCTAATCAACCATTTATAATCAAAAATATCTATCCATTATTTTATTCGCAATCCATTTAGTCATTAGTTATAATCTCTCTCATTCTTTCTTTCATGCATCCTTTCATCCTTTTTCCTTCTTTTTTTATCATTTTTTTCTCTCTTCTTCTCTTCCTGCTTTCCTTCTCTATCCTTCCATTATCACTCAGATCCCAGTGTATCCATTTATTTGTTCATTTATCCATTCATTCATCCATTCATTACTCCAGCATACTACATACCTTCTTATAGAATTAGCCAACGATTCAACATTAGCATGGCTTCTGTCTAAAGTCCTTCTGGTGATTGTGACACTCATTGAATCAATACAAACATTATCTGCAAGTAAACAAACAGATGAGACACCAGTTTACTGTTTCCTGCCACCATTGTGAATCCAGCAAGAGTCGCTGCTCTGCATCATGAAAACACACAGTGAGTTTGTAACACACGTGCGTCTGACAGCTTTGATTAGAACATTCATTCAGAATGCCTTTCATCTTCTCATCAGCACTCAGACACCAGCAATGCAGTGGTGACTCATTGACAGTGTCATTTCCACACACAGATTCACAACGGCAGCGGGAACTGTGATGTGGAGTATTCAAAAAAAAAAAATCTAAAAATCTAATCACTTTACCACTCCGAGGTGGACGGTAGGCCTAACAGGCTTTGAACGCCCAATTACAAGGTCACCGGTAGATCGAAATAGAATTTAGAAGTTGGTTTTTGTGGAGGGAGGAAAACCGGAGAACCCGGAGAAAAACCCTCGAAGCACAGGAGAGAACCAACAAACTCAACTCACATACGACACCGAGCTCAGCGGGGCTCGAACCCGGGTCACATTGGTGAGAGGCGAGGAACAAACCACTACGCCACCCGTGCTCCCCTATATTCCAATACTTTCCTGTATTCTTACAGTAAATTCATTGAATATTCAATGGTTTAAGAGAAATCCCAGGGTAATGTACGATTCACCCCATACCTATATTATGTGCTTCATCAAATACCACCACTGATGTCTTGTCCAGTTCCTTGGACACCAAGTCAGCAATTTTGGGATCAAGTAAATAATGGTAACTGTAAACTACAATATTGGCATGGTAAATCTATAAACAAATCAATAAACAAACACAAATCAGTAGGATACCAAGTTGTAATCATTTTCACCTTTACTATAATGGTACTTACAGCATATCTTGCAAGGAAATAAGGACACCATCCTCTTCTTTCACCATATGCCTTCAAATCATCCTGGTAAAGAAACATCTATTTGGCTCAAGATGTTCTACATGCAGTATAGGATCAACTGTATTTTTACTGTGAGACTCTTACCAGGTTATATACATCTGCAGGTAACTTTTCTTCTCTACCAACACTATCAAAGTCCTATAATGAAAAAGGATTTGCTTCTATAGCTCTAGACTGACAGAAGAGAAGACATACAGCTTTGGCAGACAGACAGATAGACAGACATGACACAAGCAGATTGAAATATGGACCAGCAAAGTTATCAACCAAAAAGTAGAAAAGACAACTTTGAGACAGACAGGCAGACAGACAGACAAGGAAAATTAGGACACAACAGGTTAACAGACCCAAAATGAAGCATAAAACATAAGTCTAGTTATACAAACTGTACCTCATAAAATGGACAGACAGGAACTGAAGAATCATCTTTGTGTCTTAGCCTGACATAAGACGCTGTTAAATTGAGACACTTTCCATCAACTTTTTTCCCTTCTCTTTCTTCTACAACCTAATGACAAATTACTGTATATCATTAATTGTTGACAGGCAGCCAGGCAGTACGTCTTCCTTTAACAAAACCTACAAACATTTATTGCAGGGTGACAGTACTTTACCTTGGGATTGATGCAGAGGTTTTTTCTTGAGCTCAGAGCCAGACCTAAGATGTTGGGCCTCTCTCCAGTTTCTTTTTCATAATATTCCACAAGTACCTTTAGTTCTTCTAATACCTGAAGTAATCATGAGCAGATAAAGCTAGGTCTAAGAACGGATCGGCAAATGCATGCTGTTATGACTAAGTCAGGCTCAACAAAAGACTCAGAACTACGATATGATACTCTGATATGAGAAGTTATAGTAAAGTGTAGTGCCTAGGGAACGAGGATTGATTTTCCGGGCGAAAGCCCTTGAAAATATCGGAAAAATAAATTTCCGACCTCGCTGGGATTCGAACCCACGACCTTCGGATTTGTACTACTGATGCTCTACCAGCTGAGCTAGAGGTCAGACTGAGAGCAGGTTGGGGTGAAATGGATGTTAGATCGCGGTAATGTAAATGTAATGATATGTAGATGTGGACCACGTGGCAATGTGAAACAAGTATGAGAAATTATAGTAAAGTGTAGTGCCTAGGGAACAAGGATTGATTTTCCAGGCGAAAGCCCTTGGAAATATCGGAAAAATTAATTTCCGACCTCGCTATGATACTCTGAGTTGAGGAATTACATGTAAACCTGAGAAGCCACAGGTGCATAAATATCCTACCAATGACTGTCACCCTAACCTTTTCAATCTCTGGCACTGTCCTCGAACAGTAGATCAACTTTGTGAGATCAAAAGGTTTTGCCTATAGTGGGTTAAAACAATCAAACAAACATCATGGCATTCATTAATTTTGCAATAAAATATTGAGAAACTAAATATCACGTCCTTTACCAGAAGTAGTTCAAATGTGGATGGAATCTCCCTTCTCTTCTTGGCACAGCTTCAGTCTCAGAAATATGGCATACAGTATTATATAACCATCTTTTCCACAGTATATTTAGGCAATGGGCCTGTACTTAGTGTCTGTGCCAATTTTATAGTTTAGCATTTAAAGTATAGTACTTGGAATACTCACTATTAGGTAAGCTACAATGAGAGACAAGAGAGAAACAGTTTTTCCTGTGCCGGAAGGCATCTCCAAAAGACAGTGACCCTGGGATAAAATCAATATTATTTATTCTTCAATTGCATGTTACGTCATCTGTGTTGGTTGTCATTTGCCAAAGGAAGACCTCATTAAAAAACCACCAACATGGCCACCATGTCTTTTGATTCTCTTGGGAATACTTGCAAACCATTCATTGCCAGGTTTCAGTTGTCATGTTTGAATCCTGTCTTGTGTGGAATTTTCATCAATCATGAGGAGGCACGACTACCAGCTGTTGGTTCTTTTGGTGTGACCGGCATCCTCTCTCAACTACACACTCAATGCTGAACCAAGCCTAAGCAACAGGCTCCTCTTTTGTTTCTTTGTAAATGACATCAAGATTCCCCTCCCCCGCACCAACTTCTGATTTCTGTCAGATTCACGTGTGATTGTTGGAGGTCAAGTGTCAATTTTGATTTAAAGATTTTTAATGTTAAACAATCTCACCTTTGCATCTAGAGTTTTCTTGAGTTCTAACATGTAAGAATACTGCTCGGGATAGATGTAATCGTAAGGAAAATACACCAACAGTCCATCGATGTTTAGCCTGCAACAAAGTTTATTTGAACAAAATAAGTTTATTTTTCAATAATTCTATTCAAATTTACAACGAATATTAGTAAAGTATGGAGAAAATATTACAGGCTGCAGATACCTACTTCATTTTTGCTTCAAATGTTAATTTTTAAAGCACAATTCCGATATTTTTAACGAGGTTTTTCAAAATACTTCTAGTTGTCCGCCATGTTTACTGCATAACTGAGAGGAAACTGGTACTAGCCACAGGGAGCCCACTTGGAAAAAATCAAATACAAAATTAAACATATTTGGAAAAGATCCCATTTTTGTCATATTTTCGAGATGCTGTTGTAAAGAACAGTAGAGAATAATAAAAACTCCTCCAAAAACATCTGTTTGAAAAAAAGAGATTTCATTTATAAGACTCACGAAATGAAAAACGAACACATACGAAAAGCCATAAAAAAATGAGATAATGTGATTGGAGCTGAGAATAAGGGATGTGGGCAAATTGGAGTTAGGATTTCCCTATGGAACATCTTTCAAGCGGGGCGGGAACGGGGTGGGGTGGGGTGTAACGTCTGGGAACGGTCATTCCATGTCGTACTACTCCGCTTGGGATACCTGTGGAAATCTGCTTCTGACGTTCGTAGTATATTCGTATTATTTTCGTAAATCATTCGCAAGGTGATTATGCAACAACTTTAGTACTTATATCTGGGCCGGAAAGGAGCGTGAGAAAGAAGACTTTCTAGCTTTTGCATTACTTGCCTTGCTGTATTTTTAATTTCAATATGGTCTCAGGTAAGAAATCGCATTTTGGAGATCAATTTCCTTGTCTGAACAGGAAACTGCCATGGTTTCCAAGCAATTTATTTAGAGGCCCATTCCCAAGATATAAAGTTCAGACGTGATTTCATTATTTTTAAGGTTTGGATCTAGAGAAGCTTTGGCCATCGTCCCCTGCTGTTCAGGTTGGTGTTGTACTTGGTGTAGTAGTGGTGACTGGAGCACTTGTCAAGAGGTACTGCAGAGGAGGGATGTGTACTAGCAAGGCTAGACTAGATGGTAAGCAAGCTGACAGTACATTATACATTAGCTATCATTATTATACCATTAGGCCTCAACTGTATGTGTCTTTTTTGGAATGCTTCCTTAAAATTGATTGTTGCCCCCCCCCCCACCACATTCCCCAACACAGCTCTACCCCCTGAATGTGACATAAAATTATAAGCTTCCACATAGTTCAAATACCTCTAACTGTGTATGCAATTTACAGGAAAGACAGTAATTGTAACAGGTGCAAATACTGGCATCGGCAAAGAAACTGCCCTACACTTGGCTGCAAGAGGAGCACGAGTCATTCTGGCCTGTAGAAATGAACAAAAGGCTGTCGAAGCAGCAACAGAAATCATCACCAAGACAAAGAGCCACCAAGTATTGGTCAGAAAACTCAACCTGTCATCCTTGGATTCAGTCAGGACATTTGCTGAGGAATTCAGCAAGGAGGAAGAAAGGCTAGACATACTCATCAACAATGCTGGGCTAGTGAATACCAAATATGAATTAACAGAAGATGGATTCGAGAATATCATTCAGGTTAACTACTTGAGTCACTTTCTTCTGACTCTGCTGTTGTTAAAGAAATTGAAGAGCACCTCTCCAAGCCGTGTGGTCAATGTGTCATCTGGTGCTCATTATGGCGTTCCACCTGATATGGTATCTGATGCTTATTCATGGGCAAAGTGTTCTGAAAAAGACTTTAATGGGAAAAAGCTGTATGACTGGTCAAAGCTGCAACAGATTCTTTTTACTAAAGAATTGACCAAACGCCTTGCTGGTAAGCAGATGAGAATACATGTCTATGTTGAATCATGCTCATACCCAGAACCTACTCGTTCACCCATTTGTAGGCTCTTGGAAACCCTACTGACTTGAAGCCAAATCTTGCAACCAAGTCATCACGGCACATATTCAATATATTTGCTCCAGGTTCCTAGGTTTCTTCAATTACCTTTGCAGGGGCGTATTCAGGGGGAGGTCACAGGGTGCCCGTGACCCCCCTCTAACACAAAAAGCAATAAAAAGAACATCTAATTTGTGCTCAAACAATAGATTGCTATGACGTCATAGTGACAATTTGGTATGTAAGGACCCCACCATGACAAATCCTGGATACGCCACTGCTTTGGAACGTAATACTAGCATACAGTCGCATACAGATAAATTTTATATTTCAGCATATTTACCACTATAATTGTTTGATTCAGGTACTAGTGTGATAGTCAATGCCCTGCATCCTGGTGTAGTAAGAACGGACATAGGAAGAAACATCCCTCTCTTCCAAAATGTCATATTCTGGTTGTTTGCATGCATTCCTGTATTCCTGTTTTTCAAGACGGCAAAACAAGGAGCACAGACTACCATCCATTGTGCTGTTGACGAAAGCCTGGAAGGTGTCAGTGGGTTGTATTTTACAGATTGCAAGTCCAAGGAGCCAAGTAAACTAGCACAAGATGAAAAACTGGGTGCAAGACTTTGGGATATCAGTGAAGAGCTAACAGGAGTGAAATGGGAAGATGTCAATGCTGCGCGATAGATGCATATCTGAGCATCAGTGATAGTAGTAATAGCATTGATGATGATGATGATGATGATGCATGATGATGATGATAATGAGAGGAGTAGGAGTCATGTAGATCTCATTCAAGTGAATGTAAATAATGTGAAAATAGAGATATGTTTCAAAGATAATGTGAAATATTCAATTCTATTTGAAAATAAAATAAAATTTGGAATAAGAAAGAAAACGCGCAAAATCGTTGGGTTCCCTGTGTCGAAGTAAGCCCGGGATAGGAACGCCTGCCGATTTTGAACTAAGGACAGCTGAAGATTGGGGTAGTACTTCGTGTAAGACCGCACGTAATGTCCTGGATGTCCGAATATATCCATTCATAACTATCCATACCCGTCCATAGATATCCATACTCATCCATAGCAATCCATATCTGTCCATGGGTATCCATACCTGTCCATAGGTATCCATACATGTCCTTATGTATCCATATCTGTCCATAGGTATCCATACCTGTCCATAGGTATCCATACCTGTCCATAGGTATCCATACCTGTCCATAGGTATCCA
>WUCR03283176.1:0-13724 GCA_009858155.3 Phymanthus crucifer
TACTTGATTTCCATCTTGCTCAACTATCTGTTCTACACCTATTTCCCCTGCGATTAGTCGAGAATCTTCAAATTCTTTGCCACTAAACTCCGTTTTGGCTTTATCATGCATCGAGTGTGATTTGTCTAAGTTGCACGTTGTTGTTCCGGACGGCATTTGGAAAATGTCGGAAGTTGATTGACGGAAGGGAAAAACGCTAAAACGAGTTCAGTCTTTTAGCCTTGGAGTTCGCATGTTAGTGAAAATTGCAATAATGTGAAGTTGACTGGTTTCACCAAATATCATCTAGATTTAGAAAGGAATTCACTTTTATCCTCTGCTCGCCTAGCCTCCTTCGCAGCCATTCTTATTCTCGTCACGCAATGCTTGAAGCATTGCGCGACGAGACTAAGAACAGCTGCAAAGGAGGCTACTGCTCACCATTCATAGGAATGAATTTCTCTATATGTTTTCTAGAAAACCTCAGAGCTTGAATTAGACTTTAATTTAAAGTCAAAAGAAAGCTCCAAAGAGGATGACATTCAAGCTCTCTGTGAGTCACGTGGTGTTGGTCGAAATGCTCCTTTGAGTTTACAGCTTAAGGCTATTGATGAGGAATATCACTACCTTTTAGAGCAAGGAAGATCTGATAAGGCTGAATATGTGCAACAACTTTATGCATTTAAATCCAAACAGGCTTTAAAGGTATGCTAGATAATTCATGCATTAAAAAGTCATGCATAGAGAGATGTTTGATTCTGGATGTACTGTATTATTAATGATGCAAAGTTGCATACTAAGGCCAAACAAAAAAACATGTGTTTCCTGTTGCATGAGAGAAAAAAATTGGGTCGGTAGGTCGGTGCTTTTTTTTATTTTTTACTAATACAATACTTAGTTCAGTCATAAACACAACCAGAAGTGGACAAAAAAGTATTAGGGTCGGCAAAAATCGACTATAAAAAATAGGGTCGGTCGCACAACCGGAAACACACATTTTTTTTGTTTGGCCTAATCTAACAACTGAATGAGAAGGATACTAAATAAATAAATAAATAAATATCGTTTTATTTAAGTGTCTAGTCATTCTAGCGCTGTTACAGCTACATTCAGTTGCACAAGCCATGGATACATTAATTGGCTATTACTGGTCTTTGCGGTCTTGGCTTCTTACTTGAGCCTCTTGGTTGTGACAAAGTTTTTTTGAAATAGGTGTATTCTACTCTCAACTCGCATGTTGATTTTTACGAAGGGATAAAAACCGGAGAACCCAGAGAAAAACCTCATTGCACAGGACAGAACAACACATCAAACAAACTCAACTACCATATGATCCGGCCCAAGCCGGGGCTTGAACCGGGACCAGAGGTGAGAGGCGAGCGCTCTCACTGGATACCCGCCACCCGTGCTACCCACTTAACAAACACCATAGTGAAAAAGTTTATAACTGCACTGGACTGATGTTATGGGCTTTTTTGGTCAAAGGAACTAATGCCTAAAAGTGATTACAGTTGCTGTTTTACACAGTGTTTGCAAGTTTTCCTCTTATTAAATTAATAATAATAGATTTTAAAGTGCCTTCTATTGTTTTTTTTTTGGACAACAGGATAGCAAGACTGGTGAAATGGCTGTTAATGAGGAGGAGCATTTAGGTAAAGCCTATCTGAAGTACATGGATGCATTAGCGTGCAATGAGGATGATTATGTATACAACCTGCATGTTGGTAGAATGCTCATACTTCAAGGCAAACATGATGAGGCTGTATCCAGATTGCAGACTGCAGTAGGACTCAAGCCAACGAACATTGAATCAAGGTATTCAGGAGAAATATCTTGCAGTATTGTCAATCAATTTTTCATTTATTGAAAATATGCCATTAAAAACTCTTAGATTTTATCTGGGCCTTGGTTTAGCTCGGCAAACTGGAGGAGTTGGTAAGCGAAAAGACGAAGCAATTGGATACATATCAGAGGGTCTTGAATATATGTTGAGTCTTAAGCCAGAGGAAGAAAATCATGAGTTTGTAGCATCCAAGCCAATAAAACTGTCCAACATTCATTGTCTTCAAGCACTTTTAATACTGGCAGACCAAGGTAAATAACGCGTTTATCTTACAATATCTTTAAGTTACAAGGTGTAACCGTTTTACAACCAATTGATTTCCAGTAAAAGGTCATCTTACAGTGCCCGTTGGGGTTATGTCAGCTGTTGATGCGTACCACTGTGCCGCAATAGCTTGTACACGAGTACTGCACTTTCTTGTTGCCAGAGGGGATACGTATTGTGCAGTGGAATGGATTCTATTTCAAGCTCACTCCTCACTTCTCCAGCTTGCTCTTGAATCAGAAAAGGAAAGCAAACCAATCGATCAAATCTTGGTGACGAGTCGATGTGACAATCTTTCAGCACTTATTAAAAACTCTCATATTCCACCTGGGAAACAAGTTTTAGAGCTAGAAAAAAAGGTATGTGCTTGACTATTGCTACTTTTTTAATAAAAGCTGAAACTGGTATCGTTTGGATTACTTTCTCCTCAGACATGTCAGCTAGCAGTATTGCTACAGCCGACAAACAGTAGATCAATCTACCTGCTGGGAGATGCTCAGTTACGATGCTATGACAATGATCCTACAAGCAGCAAGGATCGGTTACTTGAGTGCCAGGATACCTATCGTGTTAGCTTAGAACTAGAGGGCAAACCTTCAGGAGGAAAGTCTTTACCTGAGAAAATACGGCAACAAAACTGGTACAAGGAACGGCAAGCTAAGTTTCAGTCAGAGGAAAAAGCAAAAAATACTTCCACTACCCAGAAACCTTGCACAGCCTTCAAGAGAGGTGGTGTGACAGGAGCAGCTCCAACAAGGGGTGGTGTATCTAGCAGGGGCCGCGGAGCTACAAGGAATGGTAATTAGTATTTTTACAACCCATTGAGAGTTTGCTCTTGTTCAGTAACGGCAGTTGTGTATCAATGTTAGTTGACCGTGCAGGTACTACTCCAAGTACCAGGGGAGGAGGAGTGACAGCTAAACCAGCAGCTGCAAGAGTTAGGGTCTCACCAACGAAAGCAACTTGCGCGCAGCCAAGGGGCGGAAGGACTTCGGCTAAACAGACAAATTTTGCAACCAAGTCTTCGGGTACGTCAAGATATGCGTTATATTTTCAACTTAATTAAGGGAATTACTTACGCTAATTGTTTTTACCTTGACGTATGTAGCATCACCAACAACGCGACTGTCATCTCACAAAAGTGGCGCGTGTACGAAGTCCCAACCACAAATTCAGAAAACACCAGAAAAACCACAAGAAGCTGTCTGTAGCCCATCAGATAGTGAGACGGACCAGCCTGTAGGACCGCTGAACAAGGCTGCTTATCAATCTCGTTTGGGACTTGCGAGAGTTCTTTTACGCAAAGGTGCAGACATGGATGAGGTCCACAAACTCTATGAGGAAGTCATTTCCTTGGCGCCAGAGTTCCACGATGCGTACATTGAACTGGCTGATTCTGTTGTCAAGTCTGATCCTATGACGGCTGTAGATGTTTATTCCAAGTACCCTTTTAAAGAAAATCAGAGCTTTGACGATGCCTACATTCACGGAGAAATCGTAAGACTTCTAATGAAACATGAGAAATATGAAGACCCCAGGCTTGGTCCGAGTTTGATTTCTTTAGGAAAAACTATGGGACTAACTGTTATTGAAAAGTACGTGGAAGCGTTAGATAAGACCTTCAAATACAGTAAGCTTTTGTGTCAGGTGTATGCTGGGGTACATGGCAAAGATGTTGACGATCCTGACCTACAGCAATTTTTTAAGTTCAAATGTTGGATTTAAAGTTGAATCAGTGAGACTCGCCATTTGTGTTAGCCACCTCCCTGACACCGTTTGTCTAGCACTCACGAAACGTGTTGCATGCAACAACTAAAGTTAAAGCGTGGTTTACTCTTGCAGCATTGCTTGCAATACTTTGGAATTTCCAGCCAATCAGGATGCAAGTTTAGTGACAATGTTGCACCATGTGTCACGCCTTAAAACTTTTTTGTTAGAGGCTGGTGACGTCAAAAAAGCTAAAAAATTGTCTTTTCTTGTTGAGTCAATATTCGAAATCACAACCCTGTTTTATCATATAGAATGTGATTTAGTGACATTTTGCTCATGTGCGCGTTTTTATTCATCAGACTAGTTGTGCGTTTGGATAGTTTCGGTTTTATTAGAAATATTGTCTTTCCTTGTGGTAACGTTCTTGATACAAATTTAAGTATTCGTCGACAGATTTTCGAGTTATTATTATGTATCATTATATACAAATAGTATTGTTAAGGATATCTGAGTGATTATACTTTTGTTGGGAGACGATTTACATTGTATGTTTTTTGCTCATTTCTTTTTGTCTTTATCAAATATTATTTTACTGGTCAACTGGAAAATGATTTGTTTGTTTTCTTCGATTTCGAGAATCTCTTGAACATTTTTTTGATGCCACCTTGAGGTGCCTTTTTGTCATCAAGCTCACCAGGACACCCTACTACTTCGTCGCTCTGGCAGCTACTGTCCTGGTCCCTGTCTTCTGGAAAACTAAGGTCGCTACTGTAAGACATTTGATTCTCCAACCTGGCACTTGTCTGGGAACGGGATGACTCGGAATCGTCAGATTGTATGAAAGAAACTGGTTCTGTGTATATCTGTTTGTGTTCACCTGCAGGAAAAACAGCGATAATGATTTCAAGGTTAGCCGTTTGTTCTGGCTGATGGGTATTGTGACATACTGACTGAATAATTGGTCTGTACTTATATAGATGGCAATGTTGATCTCCTTTGTCGAGATTACAAAGATTGGCAGTTTAGGCAATTACTATTTATTGTGTTTAATGAAGCTATTTTACTTGTACTCGTTGCTTTGTATTGACATCAAATGACGTGACCTGTACCTTTGGCTGTAGGGAACAGTTGAGATTTACATAGACGTAGATTTTGAAAGTCTTGAGATGAGTTGTTTGGCTCCTGATATGTAAACAGACAAAACAACGGCGGTTATGGCAGTCTAACCATACCAGACATGATACCAGAAATGTTTATTTTTCAAAGAATGCTTTCAGACTCTCCCGCCTTCCCCGGTCTCCCTGGAAACACCATGTTCACAGGCTAGTTTTAGGTATGCTTTCGCGGCTACTTACCGAAGGTGGAGTGAATGGCTGCTCGCTTGACGCTCTTCTTACGTTCGCTTTGTTTGCAGAATTGGTTATCTGCAAAGAAAACCCAGCATTTTCGGAAGCATCTCTACCTTCTTCCAGGTGCAACACGGTGGAATCGCTTACATTTGTCTTGTTTTGTAATTGATATTGCATTTCGTCTAATTCTGTTTGCAGTTTTTTATAATCTGCTTCCAAGTTTATTAAAGTTTTCATCGTTTTATAGTTTTCAGTCCTAGCCATCGCTAAATCGTTCTTTAAACGTTTGTTCTCAGACTTTGAATTTGAAAGACTTCTCTCTAGTTTTCCTCTCTCTCGTTCCATCCTAGTTATCTCTTCCCTTGATGCAGATACTTGCACTTCTAATCTCATTTTCTCTTCGGTTAACACAGTCATTTCTCTTTCGGCTTTCTTTATAGCCAATGAGCGGTCACAAAGTTTTTGCTTTAAAGAATTATTCTTTCCAGCAAGCTTTTGCAATTGTGCTTGAAAATCGGAATTCCTATTTTTCATGATAGTGAGCTCATTCTCAAGAATTGTGTTGGTACATTTGATTTCGGCCATTTCCCTATGTATTTTACTTATTTTTCGATGTCCTTCGGATGTAGAATGCTCAGGGCGTAGGTCCTCTACCGAAACCCAGTCTGAGGAAAAACTTATGTCCTCAAAATCTGTGATCGATGCAAAAGAGCTGTCAGTACACACGTCACCGCTTATTACATCCTGACCATTGGCCACCGACTCCAAAGTAGTGTTTTCATTCGAACCTGTATTCTGTGCCTTTTGACCTGTGTCAAAACTTTGCGTTTCCTTCCTACTATCTTGACACTGGCAACCATTTGTACGACACGTGCTGCAGATCGTCTTGTTGCCACCGCTCTCCAGCGTTTCCTTATATCTTTGATCCTTCACTGAATTTCTCTGTTCTTTGCTTTGTAAGTTTTTTGTTTCACAAGATGTAACACTATTGTCGTCAGTTGTATTTGCTACACTAATGTCTACCTTCCCGGGTGTGTCGGGGCTCGACGCAAAAAGCGGCGTAACTACACCTTCCTTGGTGGTTTCACATTTATGCTTGGCCAAACAACCCCCTAACTGAATTGGCAGTTCCAAAAAAACTATGGAATTAGAAGGCTTTGCTTCATTTTCCTGTTTTGGAATCTGTGCTGGAGGTGGGTTGTTGCTGTCGGCCTCATCTTCAGTTGTCCTTGGTGACACTTGCGTACTGCCATCCACAATTTCTCTTATATTGTAGTTTCTAAGCATCTGATTTTCTTCACGTAGCGTCCACGCATCTTGGTATAATGTGGAATTTTCCTCTATTACTGTTTCAAGCACGGTCTCAAGTTTCTTGACACTCTCATGAAGCTTTTCAGCTTTTCCTTTGTGTTCTTCATTGGCTGCTCTCATTCTCGTTATTTCTGTTTCCAAAGCCAGTTTGACATCTAATGCATCCGAAAGCTCAACTTCGAGCTTTATGTTCATTGTTTTTAGTGTTTTCACTTGCTCTTGTATCTTGGTGTTCTCACTCTGTAAATTTTCTAACTGTGTTAAAAGCGACTCTTCTTTAGCAAATTTTGCTTTGAGGGTATTCATTTTATGTAACATCGTTTGCATTTCATCTTCCATCATTTGCCGTTCCTTCAGGATATTTTTTAGCTTCAATTCAATGTTGGCTTCCTCGTCTGTTTCTTGGCAGTCATCTGTTGATGTTCGCTTGTCGTTTGTGGTGGTGATATCTTCTGCAGTAATCATGGTAACTGCTTCTTGGTGGTTCAACAGTTCATCATCTTTCAATTCTATTTGTTCATCGTCATGTACATTTGTGTCGAACTCCTCTTTCGTTGACCTGCTTGTTTCATCTTCATTTTCATTCCAACTTTTGTTTTGCATGTTATCGGCTCGCTTGTCTTCCACGTTGCCATTTTCCCCTTGGCTGTCGTCATTTTCCTCGGAGCTTGTAGATTCAGTCCAAGTATCTTGTTTTCTGTTTTTCATACGTTTTGTATTTTTCTCTTTCAAAATCGTACATTTCGTTTTTCTTCCTACTGCTATAGAAATGCCCGATTCCTTTTTCCTCGCGACTGTGCCTCTGCGCTGTCTAGTTGTATTCCATGATGGTTTTCTTTTTGCCAGTCGCTCCAAAAGTTCCTGGTTTTCTTTCCTGTAATTTTCAATCTGTTGTCCCATTTCCGCTTGTACGACACTCATTTGGCTGTTTTCATTTCTGAGTGCTTGCAGCTCCTTTTCGAGTATCTCTAATTCTTTCAGCCTGTTCTGGTAGTCTGACATTGTACGTTTCAGAACTGATTTTTCTTCTGTCTGTCGCATTAGATCTTTTTCCAACTCAACAATAAGTCTCTCCGCCTCCAGATGTTTTTCCTTAACTTTCTCATTGGATGCGTTATAGTCCTCCTGTTCTTTGAGCTTTCTTTTTATTGTATCATAGTCTATTCTAATCGTTTCTAGATCTTCCAACAAACTCTGTTTTTCTTCTTGGTGGGAAAGTTCAAGTGTTTTTAGCTCTTGCTTCAGCTCGTTACTGATTTTCTTAGCGTCTTCATAATATTGTTTCGTACTTTCTAGTTCTTTTGCGAGTTGTTTCTTTTCGCGAGTCAAATATAATATGGCTTTTGAACTTGAAACGTTACCCTCGAACTTTTCGGTGTTCTTATCCTCCATCACTGACATTTCTCCTTTATGTTCACCTCCGTTCGTTATCAAGTCTTCGTCGATTTGAGTTTCTTTTGTTGAGAATTCTGTCCGAGTTTCTGCTTCTCTACGATTCATACTTAAGTTTGTATCGTTTTGTTCCTCTAACTTAGAAACTCGAGCTTTAATTCTTTCCAGAATAACGCGAGAATTATTAAGCTTATCAAGCAATTGCTTATTTTCTTGAAGAGCCTTGGATAATGACTGCTCTAAGGTCATCTGGGTCTTGGTGAGGTGAGAAGTTCGACTTTCGAGAAGACGTGCAGTTTCACTCTCCAGTAGAAGCTTTTCTTTGCTTATTTGTGAAACTGTTTCCCTTGCACTGATGGCGGTCATCTCTTGCTGACTGGGGTATACTACAAAAGGAGAATCCTCAGAGCTACCTAAACTGTTCTCCTGCAACCGAAAATTGGTCAAATCCCATCCAACTTCATCACTCCAATCTTGTTTAGTCTGTGGCTGGTGTTCAACTTGCTTTTCACTGTCTGGACACGTCTCGCCCATGTCTTCTACCACTCTGTTGTTTTCAAAATCCCAACCAATTTCGTCACATGCGGCAGTATCCATAAATTCAACGGTTCTGGTATTGATTAGGTTACTTGTGAATTCAACTTCCTCGTTTTCTTTTTCTCTAAGTTGTATTTTTAGTTTTCGTTTCTTGGCATCATCCGCCGATGGCTCACAGTGGCTGACTGTCGTCGATTCGCATTCCTTCATGGCATCGAGTTCTTTTCTTAGCCGGCGAATATCCCGTTGCCTACCTTCCAATTCTTTTGTCTTGCGTTTGTTCTCTTTTTCCAGAAAAGCGCATTTCTTGATCGTTTCTTCTTGCTGTTTCTCAATCTTTTCTAAATCACTTTGTAAAGTATTAGTGTTTTCTCGCAGACGTTTGAATTCTTCTTCCATCTTACGCTTAGTGTCATCTAGTTTTTTCACTTTTCCTTCCAGTTGTTTCTTTTCCGATGTTGCCTGATTTAGTTCCATTTGTGCGCGTTGCAACTTGTTCTGAAGTTGGTTTGTTTCATCTTCAGCCTTGTCTTTCCATGACTGGACCTTACATAGTTTTTCGTGTAGATGTTTGTTTTCTTCAGAAATCTTATTTAGCTGGATTTGTAGCTGGTTGTTGGCCACAAACGTTTCCTCTAATCTCTTTTCCATCGTTTCTTTGCAAATGTTTTGTTCTTGGTTCTGATGATTCCCAATCCTTGTCCTTTCTTTCAACTGATCCATTTCACTTTTCATGCACTCATTGGAACATTTGAGCTCCAAAAGCTGGATTTCAAGATTGGCTGATCTCTCAATTCTTTCGTTAAGCTCACCGTTTAGCTTTGTTATCTCTTGCTTGCTTTGAAAAAGATCATTTCTTGCCTTTTCATTTTCGATCACAGCATTTCTCAATTCAAATTCTGACTTGAGTTTTTCTCCCGAAGCTACAACTAACTCTTCCTCTAGTTTTCTCAAAGCTTCGTTTTGTTTTTCAAATTTCTTATCTGCAGATGCTGCTGCTTCTTCGTTTTGTCGTAGTTTTACATCCAGTTGTTGATTTTTCTCCGTTAATTCTTTGACAGTATCTTCAAAATGTGTACACTTGCCCATTTCTTCCATTTTGTCTTGTAGCTCTGTTCTTGCTTCTCGAGCTTCATCTAAAGCCTTTTCTAACTCGTCCTTCCTCAAACGGATTAAATGAAGTTCATCGTAAAGTAGCCCCTTTTCAGCTTCCTTGTCTAACAGTTGTTCTTTCAGTCCTTCTATTTCTTTATAAGCCCTTGGCAGCTTCATGTCAAGACAGATATTTGAAGAATTCTCTAGGTCGTTACTCTTATTTGATAGACTGTTAGGATCAGTGTCCGTCACCTTGAGACATCGATTGACGCGATATTCCTGCAGCTGTTTTATTTTCAGCATTGCTTTTTCCAAGTCGGCTTCGTAAATAGCAATCTTTTGTTCGCTATTTTTAATCTTTTGTCGAAGTTCGTTGTTTTCTTGTTTGACGGTATTCCCTTCTATGGCTTGCTCGTCTCGTTCTTTAGCAAGATGAGGGCGACTTGGAATGGTTTTCGGCTGTTCACCAGTGCTCATTTGCCTTCGTAGCTGTTCAATCTCAAATTCGAGAGATTGTATGTGTTCTTCTCTTTCATGGCAATCATATCTCAACTTTTCCACGTCGTGTTCTTTTTGCAGCGCTTCCTTTGAGTTGTTTTCGCCTTGTGGTTTTTTACCTTCTTCATGAATTTTATTATCTTTATGTGAACCAATTAGATGTTTAAATTGATTTTCTTCTTCGCTACAATAATCATCTATGAAAACCATCTGTAGCCCGCCATTTCCCACTTGTTTTCGACTCGCAACGTTTTCCTTTCTTCGCCAGCTATCGAAATCTGCTTGTACTCTCTCCATCTGTTTCGTAAGCTTTCTGTTGTCATTACGCAGTTTTGCCACCATGTTGCGTTCCACTCCAAGTTCCTTTTCAAGTCTTGCAGATTCTTTGCTGTAAAGATCGAGTTCAGTAGAGCTGATCAAAGATTCCTCCCTTCGTTCCAGCAATTCGTTTCCTAGTTTAGCTTTTCTCCTTTGAAGGGTCTCAATTTCCTCTTGTAAAGATCTTTTTCCTTCTTCAGTTTGACGTAATCTTTCTTCCATTTCCTTCGCTTTGGATTCTTTTTCTCTTGAATGATGCTCTGCCAACATTTTTTCCTCGGATAATTTTTCATTTGTTGTTTTGAGTTCTGTGTTTTCCTCTAACAGTTTGATGATTTGCACTTCCCTGTTGCTGTTTTGGATGGAAGGAATACTTCTCAGATCAAAAACTTTTCTCCTTGAAGGAGACTTGACGGGTGATTTTGTTGCGTTATTATAGCTTTTGTTCTGACTTTCTTCCACGATTTCGATTTTATGATAATCTTTTAAAAAGGTATTTTCTCTCAAAGATTTCTCGAGCTCTTCCCTTAAAATAGACACCTTCCCTTCTAGTACGTCATTCTTATCCTTATTCTCTAGATAAAGCTTTCTGATCTGTTCCCAGTTCCCCTTTTCCTCAGTGAGCTGAGATTCCAGATTTAGAATGATTTGTTGGGCTTTGCTCAGTTGACCTCTTACATGGTAAAGCTCATCTTCAAGATCTTCATATGCAATTTGCAAGTTTTGTAAAGTCTTGTTTGACCTCTGAGTTTCCAGTGCATCGTTCAAAACATTAGCTCTTGCTTTAATAGTAGAGGTGCTTTCCAGTTTCATGGCTGACACCTTCTCTTCACTTCGTACTTCTCCGTCCTTGTTAATTTTGTGCTTACTCGAGGAAGGGGAATGAAAGTCTTGTATTTCACGTGCTATTTTGGTGATAATTATGTCATCATCATCACTATCACCTATGTCGTCTTCTGATAGACTTGCATTACCTTTACCTTCGGAATCATCCCCTTCTGTTAACGTATCATCATCTGGGTTAGGCATCAATGAATACATTTGGGACATACTTGCAAGGCAGTTCTTCAAGACTCGAGAACCTTGTTCATTATTTTCCGAAACGTGCGAACCATTTTCACTTTCTCCTCCGCTGGTGCTCTCATATGACGCTTCGGTCACGTCGGAAAGTTCTCCTACTCTCAATCCCTTGTACTCCTCTGCCACGTGGTTTTGAGTGTGGTTGAAGTGCTCTTTTCGTGGAATACTACTGGCGCTGTCTGACAATGTACCAAAGCTCTGTGCGGTCTTTTTCAAATCGCTCTCAAGATTAGCTCTTTCAATCTTGAGGTGAAACATGTTAGACCTTAGCTTATTGACGTAGTCCTTCATGACAATAAGTTCATCTTCGAGTCTTGCTTTTTCTTCCATGGTCGCGAAGAGTTCAGTTTCTAATCTTGATGTATCATCAAATACTTCGTTTATCTCCTGCTCGATGATAGCTTCACAGCTTCTCCTTTCTTTGCTTGGTGATTGTATCTCATTCGTAATGTTTCCTGAGTCAGTTTTAGTGTCTTCTCCATCGTAGACTCCTTGAGCTTTTGCACCATCCTTTGCGTTTTCTTTTGTAACATCTTTTTGGAAATCCTTTTTCTCTTCTTGAAGGGTTCGGGCTGGAGAAGATAGGCGATTTCGGTGTTTCTGCGCCAAGCCGCCTCCATCCATGTGCTCGATGACTATCATCGACGCTAGCAAGGCTTTGTCAATCAGTACGTATTTGAAACAGCTTTCTAGAATGTTGGCAATATTCTCGTAATTTGACCACATCTCCGTGTCTTTAATACCTGTTTGAACGTAGATCTTTGTGTTAGACTTTCAGGTAAGTAAACTTGTTTGCACAGTACAACTATGTTTAACTTACCGATAATGTTATTGCGTTTGAACATGATGAGTTCACTAAGTTTTCTGCCAAGAACACCCCACTGTGGAGAATTACCTATTATCAGACAATATTGCAAGCAAATATGTTCAGTATGTGACAAGGTCATTTCGCGCGCTGTGAATGGTCGATTTTCAGGCCATAACTTACGGTACGTACCGATTATAATTATCTTATTAGCCTTGCCACATAATAAGAGCTATTTATGTACCATACCAGGAAATCTAATGAAGGTATCTTTTACCTTGGCTACAAATTAACTGTTCTCCAAATGCTGCCAAAAGCAGATTTGTAACATGTTTCTCCACTTTTTCCTTGGTGTGCACTAATTTAGTCATAGTTTCATTCTTTGCTTGTGCCTTATCTTCGCCATGTTGAGGCTGTTTTGTATTACAGTCGTCTGTCTTCGCCATGACTTTGTTACCAACAAGCAAACCGAACATTTTCTTCAGTCCCCCGGTCATGTTTTGAACGTAACTGCTTTGTTTTTTAGTTGGGGATTGGTCGCCTTTGTCAGAGACATCTAATGTTTGTGAATGGTCTAAAACTAAAAACCAAAAACTTATTTTAGTGGAGGAAAGGGGTAAAACCGCCAAGACAAATAGAACTGTTATTGTACCTTTTGAGTTTAGTTTAGGAGCATGATCATCGTGTTCTTCGAATCCAAGGCAGGATTGCAGGAGTTGCAGCATGTATCCCGTACTAAGGAGCATGCTTTCCTGGGAACAGGTGGACGTCATATAATCCCTGACCTTAGATGGCAGGTCACTCTGGGAAACTGCTGTAAATACTGCATCGCTTTGATAGACGTGAGTAAGGAGTTGCATGGACATCAATTCGGCAAGGAAAAGAGCCTCTATATCTGGGGCAGTGGCTGTGGGAGAGTTGGATACCTTTCTTTTCAAGCAGGTTAGTTCAGATTGCAAACTGTGTTTTGCTTCTTTCTCGCGCTGTACGCTCTTGGACAGATTTTCAATCACAGACACTAAAGTGTCGGTCTGAACAGAACAAATCAGATAAACTAGGTTGGTAAGTAAGGTTTGGCTAGATGTATGAAGAGTGCTTATTAATGTTGGTGATATTTTAATTGAATTACAGATTTGCTGAACACATCACTACTTACGTCACTGTTGACTACATGTTCGCTTTCTTCGTACGATGTAACAGCTGTATTAAGACGCTGGATCTCTCGTAAGTATTCAAGTTTTTCCAATTTGTGTCTATGGTCTGTAAAACATAAAATATTTGGATAGAAACATTCATGGCTATGGTCTTTCTTGTCTCATCCTTTACTATTTCACTTGCAGTCGCCTAGTTCCTAAACGTTTTCCATGTGGAATACGTAACATGCATATGGCATTCCTGAATTCCTATATCAGACTGTAGTCATGTGTGTTTCATTATTCATTCTTTTGTTAAGCTAGATTTCGGACCCGGGGGGGGGGTACTCCCTATATTGGGCTATACGGGGATGCTCCGCCCGAAAGGGGTACCTTTTTGAGGCCAGAGG
>WUCR03283280.1:0-24597 GCA_009858155.3 Phymanthus crucifer
ATCATCATCATCATCATCATCATCATCATCATCATCATCATCATCATCATCATCATCATCATCATCATCATCATCAATCTACCTTTTCGTCCACAGTAGGGCACACTTCTGTGCTTCTAAAATCTTTAATAAACGAGTTGATTTCCCTCTCCCTTTCCTCCAGAAACAACGTGATGCAGTTTGAAGAAAAGCACTTCTTGCATATCATCTCATTCCTGGAAAAGTACAAAACGATGCTACGTTCAGACAACCACAGAACAAGATAAGCAACCAATAAAAGTCTTACTTTGCTACTCTCTCGATTAATCGTTCCAAATGACACTGTGTTGTCAGCAATGCCTGCCGTGACCGAGTTAAATATGCAAGGTAGGGCATGCGGTTTTGATACTCCTTCTCCATCAACTTCAAGATATTCGTACAGCTGCAGTAAGAAAGGGAGGTTATCATGATTCATGAAGGTAATCATTACAGGACTGAAGTACACACACTCACCTCTCTTTAGACAGATGTTTGACGCTTCGTATGGTCTCGTGTAACTGAGCTGCGAGAGAACGGCTCTGCAGATTGATGGCCTCAGCCAGTTGGACATGCAGAAATGTCATAAGTTCTTCACTTTCACCCTTCAGGGGAGAACTATTGAAGCAAATTAACAAAGCAAACATCATCAATCGATTCTTGCAACAATATGCTTCATCAGCCAGAAGTACCTGATAGGAACAACCCGGTCTTTAGACATAAGCCATGGGAGGTTTCTAAAGTCAGCTTGGCAAAGAACAATTCGTAGTTTTCTTTTGGTATCATCCAGTCGAGCTGCCTCATCCCAAACATCGTCTTCCTCTTCGTCATTCTCTCCCTCCTCACCCTTGTCTTCACAGAAATCTTCTAAGGCCTTCATGGCTGCTACTCCTTTGTACTTCTCCATCAGACTTTCGATATCTACAGACAGACAAGAGAAGCAGCCATTAGAATCCTTACCCCTTATTAACAGAGGGCCTTGTTAACAGGCTGCCCATCATTTTATATATCCTGCAAACAAAGACAAAAAACATTAGCTTTTGAACAAACCTTTTGGTGTCTTTTCGACGGCAGCTTCAACCTGACCCATACGAATAGTTGGTAGCATGCCAAATAGAGACATGGAGTTATCATCAATCTGTTGATAAACTCGTGCTCCACTTTGCTTTGTTCGACTCCCTCCTCCTTTGCCCCGTAACCGTGTTATTAATCCTTTGTTCTTTTTATCACTTTTACTGCTTGAATCCGATTCAGGTAATGATTTGCGCCTATCCTTGTTCTTCTTGTCAGTGAAGCCCAGACTCTGTGCTCTCTTTTCGACTTTCTTTTTCAGTGACTTTGCCTTGCTCTTCTTCTTGGTTTCTGTCTCCCTTAAATCCAAGTCATCTTCTTGGGTGCTGGAGGAGCCACTTCTCTGAACATCCCCATGGTAATCTTCACTCAGTGTACTGACTTGACTGTCCCTGTTGCACCTGTATGCTCCTTCTCCCTCCACCACTGTTCCACTGCTATAGCTGTCTCTACTCAATGTACTGATCACACTCCTGCGGTCATCTGCACTCACATCACTGTTCCGGTTGAAAGGGTTATTTCCAAAGCCGTATGGAGTATTTTGGTTGTCATTTTCTTCAGGTATATCCATAAAGCCACTATCTACTGTACTGTCTCTTGTGCCGCTACTAAGACTGGAAAAGTTACTAAAGGTACTGTCACGTGCACTGCTGCCACTGCTGATGGTGCTGTCACGTGATGATATAGTAAGAGAGGACCGAGTGAGTTCTGGTAGATGAGGGGGATGGTCAGGGGATAATGGGGCATCTATAAGACTTCGAGTATGTAGGTTGGCGCTGTTGCTTGCATCAGGTGAGAAAAGCACTAAAATCAAAGAGACAATACAGTGAAATCATACACAATACCTACATTATACGTTCAGTAAGGAAATTACCACCAATGTTTAAACACGAATATTTCTCTGACCTGGTTCAGAGGAAAAGTCTATCAACAGATCCATTTCAGCATGTATCCCACCAGCTGAATTATGAGAACCACCTTTCACCACATCAGGGCCAGCACCTTGTACATGAAATGGGTTGGTTGAGCTCGCAGTTGTGCCCTGCACAAGATCTACTTTCTGTTCTTCATACATTCTCATCACAAGAGAGTCTTTTTCCGGTTCAACTACTTTACTTACTGAGGGAGAACCTACAACTTCAAATCAATAACAAGTGATAGTTATATACTGCAGTATGGAAAGTGGACAGCTTTACATCTTAAACCTTTGCCAAGCTGTTTGGCTTTCCCACATAGATTGAGCAAAAGACTATTGTTTAATGTACCCAACCAACTGAAGACTGTCATATTCTTACTTGTCTCTAAGTGATGATCACCACTTGATTCAACCTCATTATCAGAGCTGGATGAGCCTTTCTTGTTCAAGTCTTTTTCAATGGACATTTCATGAAACAGTTTTGTGAATTTGTTAGAGCTGGACCTGGATCTGAATGATTGGCGAGCCCCAGGATCTGACTCCTTGGTGTTCTTTAATTTTGGTTTCTCTATACCAAGAACCTGGGTAAATGTTTACAAAGCAAACAGTTGAATGACTGAAGCAAGAACAACTACAAAATGATTGGTGGTATTATTATTGTCTTGAAGTGGTTTTCCAAACAAGGTTCCAGCATTAGGTATGTTCCTTAACCTTTGCATGATGACTGGACAAGAATGCTTCCTTTGTTATTCAAGCTCATATTATCAAAATTATTCATACTGATTAGGCGTAACACAAAAGAAAGTCATGACCATGACCAAGTTCTGAAATTGGTGAGAGATTTGTCCACATTTTCATATAATTTTAAATTCATTTTGAGGAAACACAGGTGGCGCAGCAGTGAGAGCACTCAAAGCCTTGGGTTAGACTCCCTGATACACCATCATATGCGAATTGAGTTTGTTGGTTCTCTTCCATGCTTTAAAGGCTTTTCTCTGGGTTCTCCAGTTTTCCTCCCTCCCTCCCTTCCTCCTGGCAGCCAGAAGTACCCTTGTATACCTTTGACTCACAGCCACATTGTTGCCTCTGAAATTCAGCTACTAATGCACCTATCAATGTTAAGCCAGAGGGAGGGGGGGGACCCCGGGACAAGGTGGGGATTTTGATTTTGAACCGATTTTCTACATCAAAGTGGCCCTACCTCGGGACAAAAATTGAAATCAAACTTTCCCACCCTGAGGATTAAGCGATAATTAAATTATCAACACAGGAAATTTCCACTTTTTAAACAAAACGAATATATTTAATCTACCAACATTCAACACAATCCAAACACAGCCAGTTATCAGGGACGACTGTGTTCACTGTGAGACACGCGCTAAAGCTACTCACCTTCCAGCTGACAATCTGCCGATCGAGTGTAGTGCAAATAAGTGAGCGAGGAACTGGTCACCCATATTTCCCGGCCGATTTAAAAAGTGCCCCACGTGGGGACTGAGTCTCGTTCAAACTTGTCTACACATCCCGACCTGGGACGAAAGACCACGACCAAAGTCCCCACATTGTCCCGGGGTCCCCCCCCTTCGGGCTTAACATTGATAGGTGCATAAGCTGCAAGTGGGGATGATCAACCAATCCAATTTTTATCTTTGCTAAAAGTGCTTTCTCCTTAAACATTTTAGTAAAACATGACGAACTATCCAATACTTTTGCTAAGTGAGAGAAAACATTTGCGTCCGACCTTTATTGGGCTAGAATGCCCCCAAAAAGGTCTCTTGTTCATCTTTTATCTATCATCATAAGAATGTAAGATGATCAGAGCTAAAACTGTACAAAAGAAAGTATAAAAGGGATTGTGGTGGTAGACGTTACATGTAGAGGTATCAAACAAACCTAACCTTTTCTTCTGAAAGCATTCCTGGAGACTGAATAGATGAATATCCCAGAGATACCACAAGCACATCATCATTTTCCTGGAATAAATCTGATAATCTTTGAATACATTGTTGCTGGTATTTCTGTGCCTTGGTAACTTCAGGGGTAACTGATGCAAGTAATGCTGTTGCTGTTTTCTTTGGTGTGTCTTCATTATCCTCAAGGGAAGGCATTTCAGGAAGGTGTTTTCCTTTTTTTCCCCATGGACGTTTACGGCCTTTATGTGGGACTTTAGGACTTGCAGAAGGTGAGGGCATAGTTGCTGCTACTGCTATCTGTTGTTTAAGTGGAGGTGTTTGGATTTCTTCAGGAAGTAAGTCTAGTAGTTCATGGAGTTGTTTTTGATGGGAGAACTCCACATCGCCTTCCCATGAACAAGTCATCTTCATGAATGCAATCTAGGACATAACAAGGTCATTATGACATGTACAGAATTCTTCAGAATACACCAAAGTTTTCATTACAAACATACCAATATCCCCTCACTTCTTAGTACATGATCTGTGAACCAATAATCTTGAAATTATTTCACTTACCAAAGCTTTCATTTCATTCTCAGTGATAAGAACAGAAGTCCTACACAGCCCAGGTAGAATCTGCTGCTCTGGGAAATCATTCACATCACAAGCTCCCTCTAAAATGGCATCCACAAATGAACAAATGCTATTCTGGAAAAGAAGAATGAAATTAATAAGCTACATATTCATTCTACTTCCAACAGCTCTATCAATGCAATTGCACAGGATTTCTATTCATTACAAAAATACAGCATAGTCAAACCCATGACCCAGAACTTGCTTGATGACATTTCAAACCAAAGATAGACCATATTTATTTGATTGGATAAGGTCTTCAGAAAGATATTGGCGAAAGTTTGGACTGCCAGGCACTTAGTCTATTTACAGTGCGGCTACTATCACAGGGAAAAAAAGCAAAAAAACATGAATGGTTATTATTATGAAAACCATTATAGATTAATGGGAATAGTTCTGAAAGTAGAACTATTCCCATTAATCTACAATGATTTTCATAATAATAACCATTCATGTTTTTTTCCTTTTTTTTCCTGTGTATAACCGGGCCCACGTCGATAAATTGTCGTCAACCAATCATATTGCAGCCATTTGCTCAAGATTGTCAACCAGCCAATCAGATTATGAGAATGTGCTAGCTCTATCTAGTTTTACTGCTATCTGATTGGTTAGTTTTATTCAAGTGGGCTCAGTTATAGTAGCCGCACTGTAAGACCATGAACCTGCGAGGCATATGGCCAAGGAGTATATAAATTATGCAACTATCAAAATAAATCCCAAGAGGGGGGAGTGCGGGCAAAGGGTGGGGATTTGATCAAAATCCTTAAAACATTGTCAAATGCCCCAGGGAGGGGAAGCAATTTTTGATCAAATAACGTGAAAAAATAGAAGGCTAAAGAGGAGATTGCCAACCAAATGGCGAAATTTCCAATCAAATCCCCGACCCAAGGGCACATTTTTGCGATCGAATTCCCACATTTTGCCTGCACTCCCCCCCCCCCCCACGGGATATACTTTGATAGGTGCATTATGCAACTATTTGATGAGGAAATCAACTAACCAGGAAGCACAACAGCAATGTCATTACAATTAATTTAATTTAGAGACAAAGTAGAACCTATCATCATTAGATGTGCAAAATGGTAAGAAAATGACGTAATTTATCAGAATTGTAAAGTTTCGTTGTCAAACACTTCCGCATGTCGAATGTTACAGCAACGATGTAGATATATTTGTAAAAAGTGAACTAAATAACTTTTCGATATTAATAAAGAATCTAACAAATGAATTACTGGAACTATAAATAAAGAAATAAGATTTATAATTGCAGGAGTTGATAACACTTACCAGATCAATGCTGTTGAACAGATCAGCTGTTGGAAGCACATTATCCTGCCATGGTTCTGTACAGCTCTTACACAACAAAGAACTAATCTGCTGCAAATTCAGTCTGGCAGTCTTACTAACTTGCATATCGGAGTTGATCCCGTAAGGTTCAGGATTGATAATTGCAGGGCAAATAAGATAGTTGAAAATCAGTTCCGAAACCATTGACTTTGCTTGTCTTTCACTAATCATACTTGTTCTTAAAACGTTAAATAATTGACAAACGAGCCATCTTAGACTTGGCGGAAAACAGTACAGTTTTTCCTCTAAGCTTTGTACAAATCTAGTACACAAAAATGGTAGTTGTGCTTGAAGTTGTGAATCTTTGGCGAGAACATGCAGTATTTGTGTGTGGAGTGCAGCAGTAAGGTAAAGCTTCGCAGAGAACAAGCTCTCGATCATAACACCGAACATAACTGTGAAGGACCAGTTCTTGGGGCTCCTAAAGAATGTTAAAGGCTCTTCGCTCTTTAATATTTGAAATTCCATTAAAGACTTCATTAACATGAGTACATAATTCTCATCTTCTGGTAAAAGACAGTTTCCATACAGAGAGTTTAGCAGGAGACGAACAACTTGTCTGACATCAATGTTGACTTTGATTCGATCAACAAACGCTAAAGTCGACGCCAGCAACTGTGGATTTTCTCTCAGTCCTTTAAGAAACTCTCCATACTTTGATTCATGATGTCCAAATGTTTTGTAAGAATCGATAAACTTGGCATTATCTAGCAAACTATTGGCTTGACTGGCCTTAGATGGGTTTGCTTGTAACCTCTGCAAATTCCGCCACTGTTGGCCGGCTATCCAGGAAAGATGGAAGAGTTTTTCACATGTTGACTGAATCTCTGTGTTCATGTGCTGTATTGATTCCTTTTCCTTAGTAACAAAGAGATATTCCTGCTTTAATCTTTCTTGTAGAAGCCATAGACGGCCCGTGTCTACTTTCGCCGTGGCCGCCATTTTGTAATGCCGTGTATGTCCTTGTTGGGAGGATCTTTCGAAATCATCCCTTACGACCAATCGCCGCTAACGTACTATAACTATCAACGATTACTATATATTTCTTACACGGTTCATGATTGGATAATGGGTTAACTTCCGCATCTGTGCGTAGTATTTCTTGTTTATCGCTTTTATTTCGCAAAAAAAGTTATTTCATACCTTCATTGACAGCGATTCTCAAACATTTCAGTGGTTTGTGTGAAAGTGTTTTTTCTCTGTAACCGTGTTTAAGCATTTAGGAAGTAGGAAACTGAAACAGTCTTACAGGAAAACATATTTACTAAATATTTAACCTTAAAAAGGATGAGTTTCATTGTTGTCTTGACTCCTTAACAACTGAGGAAAAACGGAAGTAAAAGAATGAAAAAAGAACAAGAAAAACATGTTGTACAAACGTACGTTTCTCATAGAATATACTGCCATGAATTTATTTCGATTTCCTACCCAACAATCATTTCATTTCTATCTTCATACAAATTGTCTGATTGGTCCAATTGTTATGTTACATCAGCAATTAGTATAGAATGGAAGACATCTTAGACTGTTGCAAGTAGGACTGTATCATATAGAACCATTAAGTCTAAAAACAAATGAGCAATTTTCCAAAACAACAAGTAAAGACAACTTCCTTTAATATTTTTTGTTGCAGTTACAATTTATGATCTCTATGATTAATACTTAACTTAATAAACTAATATTTAAGTAACAATGTGGACACAAGAAAAATACAAGAAAATTTCTACAATCAAGTTATTAAAATAATTGTCACTTTCTTTCACTTTTATTCTTTATTTTTATGCATCTGTTTTTACTCTCAGTTAAACTACAACGGTTGTAAAATATCAATTATATTTAAGGGATATAAAACAGCATTTGTCTATATTGTGATATGAACATGCTGGGAGAGAAGTCGTAGAGAAACATGAGGCATAGCCGAGTGTTTCTTTGACTACTCGAGTACTCTACAGCTCCCAGAGTGTTTATATCACAAGCGACCGTTTTATATTCCTTTTATAAAATATTTTTGAACTTTTGTACAATAGAATGCTGAGCGTCTCTGTCCTCCTATATAAACATGGTTGCCAGCCAATCAGAGTGTGCATAGTATCTCAAACATTTTGTAATTAATTATATAGACACTCTTTCATTTATAAGACTTGTACATCCAAAAATTGTTATGTATGCACTAATACACACACCTTCTCTGTCTATTTTGACATTGAACACTGATAACTCTCTTGTTTGACAGCCTTTCAAGATATGTCATGACAAACATCATGAAATATTAATTTCCTTCAACAGAGCTATCTACTGGAAAATGTACTACACAAGACCAACCTCACAAAATAAATAGCAATTATTGCTGATAAGGATTAGCATTAGCATTAAAGGGGAAAATTCTCTAAACTAAATGCCCAAAAAAACAACCTGTTTGTGTCCTGTGTATCCTTCAGGGTCTGACCAGCTGAATGTCAACTTCTGCTTGCTCAGTGATAGATATGTTTGCTATGTGCATTTCTTGAAAAGAATCACTTTCAAAAGTGATCATCAATAAGTGACTTGATAGACAAGGGCTGGCAGCATGGGATTCTGGGGGTTTTTCAATATGCATTATTACATACGCTTTCCGTCATGAGATTCAGTATTTTAGCAAATCATTTCTCATAAAAGATCAGCACATCTATGAATGAGTCTAACAAAATAGAACAAATGTCTGTACTTCATCTTTAGCATTACCATCACTAGCACCTACCCTCCTACACATGTGAAGAAAACATGTTTTGTCAGCCAATCAAACTTCACAATCTTTTGACAGTGAAACTAATTAGAGTTTGCCACTTTTGGCACATGAAGTTATTTTATTCAGCTTATGATAGTTCATGATCTAATATATTGCCATAACCTTCTACGTACTAGTAAATGGTCAAATCTTTAAAAATTGTTGTCAGACTAGATATTTTGATGAAAAACATCAATATATTTAGGTTATATCTCCTACCAAGGTTATTAAGAAGCTTTTTTAGCAAATGAGTTTAATACTGGCCTTCCACTCTAATGTTGTAGGAATGCACAAGTGACAATCTATGAAGTTTCATTATGAAAATATTGAAGTTTATAGGCTGCAAAACATGTTTTCTTCACTTGTGTGGAAAGTGACAGTATCACTATAGTATTTTCTCTTTCTACACTTTTTCATCTTACTGGCCATGGATTTTACCTTTCCTCAACTTATTGTTCACATGAACCATCACTTCCTGCCACATTATCTGACATTATCAGCAGGATTCATCTTCTAATCCAATAATAGTAGCTGGTAGTTCTTGTACATTTTTCCAAGATGTTTAGGTTTCACCTTCCTGACCTTTATCAAGAATCAGACCATAGGAAAGAGATCATTATTCCATTGCAAAAACAGACCAGACTAGTAATATGTATATTTGCCAACTTACCTCTGTTACCATCTCCTTTATTGCCAGCACCTTGGCTTCCAGCCTGACAAAGGCAAAGAAATTGTCAGAAATAATCCCTTTCTTCCAAAAAAGAAAAGGATAAAATGATTATAAAATCAAAAGGAAGAACAATGTACGACTAGTCTAGGCTACAATATCTGATACCAACTATTTTTAGCCATACATATAGAAGACCTAGCAAGAGAATCAAAGGGGCCAAAATAACCATTTTACCAACGACTGATGTGATGAATGGTGATTTTAATGAGGACTTTACTCAAATGAAGCATTCTCTGATCAACTAACCCTTCAAAAAGCCCAAGGTAAGTGATCATTACTAACCTGGTGCATGTGGTGTGGGTCATGATACATCTGTTGCTGCTGTTGTTGTCCATGACCCTGCATGTGCCCACCACTTGGATCATATGCTGATGCTGCTTGCGACATGACATGCCGTAAGCCAGGAACCTGCACAAGAAATGAATACTGAGATAAGCAACTACTAGTTGAAATAGAAGGATAGGGAGGAGGGGTTTAGACATACCTGTGATTGGACATTGGCTCCAACAGCTGATCCTCCCTGGTACTCAGAACCCATTCCACCATTCATCTGCACTCCTGCCATGTACATTTCCCCAGGTTGCTGTGAAGCCATGGACATTTGAGGCTGTGATGTTGGAGACATACCTGGTGCACTCATGGGAAATCCCCCTGAACATGATAAATAGCCTTGATGTTTATACATTTATAAAGATCAACACATAACAGTACCCAGATATAGCCATCCTGAATTACAAGGGCTTTATTTATTTCAGTGGGAACTACAGGGCTCAACACAATATCTACAAAATCTAACGATAAAACATGAAACTGATGTGATAAATGGGAGCACCAAAGACAAACCTTGAGTAGAGGAGGGAACCCCAGCTCCTCCAGTGGGTCCATTTCCAGCAGGTTGAGGCTGTCCCCCCTGGCTGGGTGGTCTTGTTCCTACTTGTGCTGCTGCTGCTGCTTGTGCTGCAGATTTAGCAGCATATAGACTTGCTTCTTCTTGAGCTTTGCCAATATTCTTCTTATATCGAATACGTTTATTACCAAACCAGTTAGAGATCTGGAAAACAGATAATTTTGAATAATATTAGCAACAAGCCATTTCCAACAAGCCTTTTCCTTTTTCTCTTAGCCAAGTGTAGTTTTTAAATTTTTAATTTGGAGATTTAGTTATTAATTCACAATTAGTCATTAATATTTATAGAAAGTTGAATGATGCATGTAACAACATATGGAGCAGCAGCTTAACTATCTATATATTTTTCTAATGTCTACATGAAAACAATTCTTCAACCACCTCAAAGTGAATGGTCAGTTATGTTAAAGACTTGTGAAAAAATAATCCAATATACTCAGTAAGTTCGTTCTACAAACTTGTCCAAACTGATAAACTGTATTAGTTCATCCTAAATTTAATGTAAAGTTTGACAGAGAAAAGCAATCAACAATTAATTATAGTGCTTATATCTGATTCATTGGCATTTTGAACACCACATTTATCTCCAAATCTTTGTGATTCATATCTTAAACCATTCAGAAAATTAGCTTGGTCCTCAGGTCTAAGAATACAATGGAGTTCAAATTTGTTATCATAAACCTAGGTTAGAGTGAGGGATTTTGCAAAAATCATGTAAATCAAACTGTAAATCTATGTACATAAATTATTTATTTGTAAAATTACAAATTTATATTTCAGTGTATTATATTGACCACATATATATTGCCGAAGCATTGCACTTCACTGGACAGCCAGCAGAGTTTCCTTGATTCTAAAGTCTTCTCCTATATATCCCAAAACCAAATGCACTTATCTCCAATCAAAAATCTCCAAATTATGTCAGAGATTGTATCAAGGTAAGATAGAAGATTAAATTGAATTAGTATAACATACAGTGACTCAAAAAAATCTAACTTTAAAATACACACAAAACTCACCTGTGCAACACTAATATTACACTTGCGTGCCAATTCTTCTTTCGCCTCTTCACTTGGGTATGGATTACTCAAGTGTGAGTAGAAATATTCATTAAGGATCTCTGTTGCCTGCTTGCTAAAGTTTCGTCTTTTTCTCCTACATCAAAGCATTACAGAACTGTCAGTTATGTAGACTTTGCGTCTGGTTTAACTTTCATATAATTATATGTTGATATAATTACTGAACAACAGTGCTTTCAGACCCAATTTATCAGTCAAAATCATCTCCATCAAAAAAGAAAAATCCAAGCTAAAACCACTAAATTGAAACAAAAATCATGATTTATACATTAATGAGATTTCTATGATAAATAATAAACATGGCATACCTGGCATCTAAAAACCTTGATCTAAGGATCATCACAGCTTCACATGTACTTTGCTTGAGCTGCATTTGTATTGCACTAAATTTACGGTGAATGATATTAACCATTCTTTCAATTTCCTTGGGTGATATAGGACGTGTACGGGACTGCTCTCGAAGTAAATTCATGACATGTGTAGTAAATTCACTGCAAGCCTAAAATTTATGAACAAATATAAGACTAATTTAAGTTATCTAGGAAACAACCACAGTAAACATTTCCATTTGGATAGCTGTATTACCTGCTCATATTTTTCCAGTTCAGTATGATATATCTGTCTTATTTGGTTTAGTTTGTTCCTATATTCAGAATGTTCTGATTGGTTTTCATGTACTCCTGCAGCAGCAGCTGCTGCGGCTGCCCCACCCTTCTCTGGACCAGCCACACCTTCTGCCAAGAGCATGTTGTCTAGTCGCATGAGCTGGGGATCTGGTGGCTCATCTTCTTGTGATCCACGAATACTCAACACTGTTTAAAACAATAATATCCAAACTTGATTTAAATATTGCCTTCTTTATACTAAGAGTGAAGTAGATTGATCGAGTTTTACACAGAATTTCATATTTTCAGTGTTTTCATTTACATGGTTTAGCATTAACATTCAACACAAGATCTAAATGGTGGGTGTACAATATGATCTTTTAGCCCTCTCTTCTCTTTAATAGACCCTTTTTGAGTCCGTACAATACTGCTGTGTTCCTTGATTACAGACTCATTTGCTCAGTCTTAGCCTCTTTTCAGTACCAACGGTAAAGTAAAGAATGCACAACTTCAACAATGAAACAGAGAGCAATACTCCATGGTCATAAGGCAAACAGTGGCTGTACAGTAGGTTGGTTTCTAAACATTTGAAAGCCACTTTAACATGTTCAACTTGATTAATGGCTATCATAACCCAATAAAACATTTTTCCTATGAATAATTATCTTCCTCCCTGCATTCAAGGCATAAAAATGAGACTTTAAACCGACAACCAATGGGTGTTCCTCTGTTAAAATTCCTTTTCAACATCAAGGGAATGATGGTAAATAATAAAAGCAGAATATGATAGCATTACTATTGAACGCGTTATAAATGAAGTAAATTTCCATCAGATCACAGCAAATAGTGGACAACCAACACATGTCAACAAGGGCAGCTGAACAAACACCATACTGGCTCTAAGCCTCTTCTCATTGGGATAGAGCTCAGCTTAATCATATTTTTAATTGACTCACCAATCGAAAAAGAAACACCAAGTGAAAGAAGCTCTCAAACTAATTCTCTGCTTGTTCTCATTGTCGTGACAAGACCCTTAATGAAGTGTTTTACAGTGAATGATGGTATGCCTCAGTCAAAAGGCTATCAATCTTTTAGGAATAAAAACAACCAACGACACAGCCAATATCCTTGAACCTCCTGAGTCATTTTTCTCATTAGAAACGTTTTCCTGGAGTCGAATGAGAAAGGACTTGAAGCTGTTGATTACAGTTGATTGGGTTGGAAGTAGAAAAACATATATCGATAAAATATTAAAGTACACCTTCGATCTTATAATTATTATTTAGACTAGCATACTATTTAAGCTTATATGGAACCAAAGTGTTGATTTGAAATCCACTAACTCAGGTCTCCATCATTTCAATGGTTTCTTCAACTTATTTCGCAATTTTTTTTTATTTTTTATTGTGTAAGGCTACCAAGAAAAATATCATTTTTTCCTACCTAAAAACATATAACAGGGTTAGGGTAAAAATATAACTCTTGGTTAAATTTACTGAGAACACAACAGTTTTTCGGTGGATGACTACTACAATGACAATTAATAAAAATCTTTTGTTCTAAATTCTAAATGGACGTGTTCCTCACACCTGAATATTACAAAATAATAAAAAAACTCAAAATTTTGACTAAAGAGGAATGAATTCTAAAATGGAAATGAGGTGCTTTGCGTTGAACAAAGAATAAATACAACTGGTATAAACCCATTGTGTGGTAAATTCCCTAACACACGTTCGTGATCCCTATGAGCCAGACACCACCAAACTCTGTCAACGATTTAACTTGTCCTTCCAAGGATTAAAGATTGACCGCTAAGATATTACTCTAAATAAAAAATACAGCGCTAGACAGTAGATGTGTCTAGCTCATTTTGAATAATACGACCATTCACTATAGCTACAAGCATGTTATGCTCTATCCCTGCATGATTTTCCGTTAAAAACCTGGTCTGGTACGTACTTTACCCTTGGTGCCAATACTAGACGGAAATACTATCAAAGGAACGTCAGATCGCCGAAGCTAAAACCGACATCAAACTTCAGATTATAAGTGAAAATTTCACCCAAAATTAGACGGGATCATAGGCCAAGAGAAATCATAAACCGCTCGCCACACAAGCAACATTCGAATTAAGAACGTTCACGGGGCGAATTTACCTCTGCTACAACCACAAAATAGATAGCAAAGCCACTAGATCGGGATAAGCCTTGAAGCTACGATCGTGATCGTGAAGGGAATGAAGAAGCTTACCTGTCTTTTCCTTGATTTCGCAGAGAACATTGAAAAGGGCGGGCTTCAAGCGATGGCAGTTCAAAGCATGTTTCCTATGCGAATGTGTTGAGAAAACAATACATTAACATAAAGCATGGACTTCTGGACAGCTAATAGAATACACAATCACAAAACTGAACGATTTCTTGTCACCGTGACTCAAACTTGATGCCTCGATTATTCGAACAGTAAACGGTGTTCGATTTCACAGTTGACTCGAGCACTTACTTGGCTTGTGCTTCGTCCAATGACTGATCTGTGATGCTCATGATTTGCTGCAAAATATCGCCAATATCTTGCTTACGGCCGTCTAACTCCTCGGTTTGTTTCATCTCAGTTCCCTGTTGGCCATGCATCATCGACACAGAGTTCACAGGCATCGGGGCAGAAGTATGCATCAATCTCTCACTTCCTTCCATAGAACCTCTTAGCTCGTCTTCCTTCGGCAAACAATCCAAGATGTCGTCTCACGGTACCCGAATTTGGTCGTTCAAATGGAGACGCTAGGCCGCTTTTTGCACTCTTAAATTGAAAGTATTACTTAGGTACAGGTTTCCCCAGCTGAATGGAGTAGCTCTGTTGATGTCCTTCGGGATAGCTGTTACGTTTTTTGTGAAAGAGTGTAACGCGCGGTTGGCGGTCGTGTTCTCGAGCTGCCACTCAACTTGTGTTTGAAGCAACGACGTGTCAATATTTTCCGCGTGGGTTCAACTTGATTGACAGCTACTAATCCTCATTAGCATATCCAACTTTCCACGCATTTACGAACAAAACTCAAAGCAAATCATCCCTTATCTAAATTCTGTCGACTAAGATGGTTTTAAGAGAATTTGAACCAGATTAAGTAATAAAAAGAATATTTATTACGAACTCCTAGACAACAAACGAAGCCATAAAACATAATTCAACATTTCCAAGATGGCGGACACTTTTGCGACAATGCGTCAATATTCATCTTGGTTGTCATAGTAACAGACACCAGGTGTTGGATGATGGGTCAAGACAAAGGCAAAGTGATAAGTGAAGGCGGTGAAAAACAAGAAAAACAAATATACTGGCCTTTGGCTTGTCCCTCATTTTCGTCACTATCTTTCACAAAAAATGACCATTTTGAAGTTATGGCGAGACAGTGTGTAATGCTCTTTTGCTGTAGCGACAAAAGAATGTCACTGCTACATTTGCGCATTTAATTCTCGTGAAATAAACAGCTTTTTTTGGAGACAGAAAAAAAGATTAATTCACTACTAGTAGCACACGTGATAATTATTCAGTTTTCTTTAAGGTTTTAAATTACCATTTTTATCTATCGCTTTCTCTTTATATTGTTATCATTATTACTATCAAGTCCTTTATTCGTATATTTCATTTATTTTCATCAATCTAGGAAAAGAGATTTTGATTATGCTTTTTCTTTATTTACAATACATCAACCGTCACGAAATGAGTAAACGAGGCAACAAACACATTAAAATGAAATTGGAAAATAAACAACAAGAATATCTTGCTGCGCACTAAACAAGCAAGGGGAATCTCGTTCAAATTAGTTTTGATATCTAATAATGTCATTTTATTTTCTCAGTTTCATAATCAATACACAGTGGCAATGATTAATATTCTCTGAAAACAAACAATTGTTTCAGTAAACAAACAAAAATGAAAAGAAAGGAAGGAAGGAAGGAAAGAAAAGAAAAGAAAAGAAAAATATATTCACAAATGTAAGAATCAGAATAAATGATAGTTTTGCTTTTCCGGTTACTCGAGCTCCTTCGATTTGGACAAAGTCCTAACCAGTTCACTCGGGCTGCATATGCACTGTTTTTATTTCGGCGACCTCTCTCAGCCGAAGAAAATGATCAAAGAAAAAATATAAACTTTGTATGACTGTGTTCCTGCATCCCGACTGGCTACTGCAGGTTTTTCATTCTTTTGTCCAATATATTTTGTGTCTTAACCCAACCTGAACAGATAACCTGCCCAAATTTAGATTACCTCAGTTCGAATTACAATGTAAATATATTGATTGAACTGATTGAACTGACATTAACGTGCTCTCCTCTTGTCATACTTGCATGACCTTGATGTGAGTGATTCCAATGTATGGGTGTCCACGATATGAGAGAGAGCACTGCAACCGACGGTGACACCATCGAAGAAGGGCGAAAATGATTTCGATCCAAATATGGAAGGCAAGCAATTGTTGATTTGTTTGTGATAGTTTTACATCAGTTAGGGCCGGCTGATGAGATATAAGGTGCGGCTACTGTGGCTCTCAGATGGCATTTGGACTGGGAAGGAAAATCCCATGAAACACAAAGACAAGTGACACAGACAAACTCCATCCAATGTGATGTCTTGTTCACTACCAACCACAGAAACCATCAGTCACCTTCCCACTCAAGACATGTGAGGGCCCTTTTTGACAAGAAAATACATTGAAATTCATATTTTTGATTAAAAAAAACAAATTATTGTACCTGAATTTGTTATAATTAAATTGTTGACGGGTGGTGTTGGTTTGATTGATTGGTCATTGATGTTTTTCATATATATTTCTACTTTACCTGGCATCAGTCATACGTGTAAACAAGACTTATTAGGAAGAAAATCAGTCAAGCTCCTGAAATTGTAGTTTCCAGCCCTTTCAGGAAAGTCTTTTTGCAATTATCATCTTGGAATGGAAGTGCGGTATGTGGCGTAACAGTTCTGTTACAAAACGCTTCTAGAAGTCTGCTAGTTAGCCGCGGCGGATCCGTCACCACTATAGAAATGATTCGGTTCATTTTCATTACTTTGTTTTATTTTTCCAACAGAAAGAGAAAAAGGAAAGATATTTATGTTGCACCGGACAAAAGATCACTTAACTGGGTTACTGAAATCAGTCAAAGTAGCTGATTCCTGTTAGCGCGCACAGACTGAAGAGTACACCGCTGTCTCATCCCCCCCCCCGTCTTTCTTTTCTGACAACAACAAACAAGACCAATGTGATAAAGGCACGGATGGGTATCTGAATATTGTACTTCAACAGGTCCCACTGGTTGGTACGAATCTTTGTTGCGAAACTTAGAAGTTGTCATTTTGTTCTTCAATTTCATTTTATTACGCTGTGGCCCTGAACTGAATATTGTTGACAAACGGAATTTATTCTTTTGGAAAACACCGAAAATTAATGAAACTATGGAAGTGAAACATCCCGTTTACTTTATTGCCTTTGGTATAGGAAGCAAAAAGCACGTACGAATCGAATTCGTTTTTTACAATCGAGAAAATAAGAATATAAATGAACGAAAAGTAAACGAAGCAACTACAATAAGTAGTCTTATTAACCAATCAAAAGCTAGCTTGCAGGCGCCACGTGATCATTTCTTGATCCATCAATGATTTTCGTACTACACGGCTTGGAGTCAGTCACGACAGACTGAAAGCACTTTTGATATACCTGGATCAATCTCAAACCAGTGAACAATGGATTTCAATCAAACTAGAAAAAATAAATAAAATAAAATAAAGGAAACATTCGCCATGCACATAGATTGCAAAGTGGTTTTATGTCCTTCGGGCCAATCACGCCAGGTGCATGTTATGACATGATAGAACGAGTCGGCAAGAATAAAGCAGTGGCCTAAGGGCTGATTTATATTCTTCTCGTCAGTCCCCTTAGGGTGTGTCAGTGCACGTGCTGGTAAATGCCATATGAAGCAGCTTGCCTTGGATGCCATTAGGTTTTGCTCAAAGGACGTGAAATAGGGTGAAATATGCCTGTGTGTTGAGGTGTGATAGAGTAAGGTGAAATAGAATTGGAAGAGCAGATTGAGGTGAGAGATTGTGATTCAGTACTGAGATGAGATGTTATGTAGTGTGGTGAGCAAAGGTTTAAATTGTGTGATGGGTTGAGATGAAGTGTGGTGAGACGAGGTGAGGTGAGGTGTAGTGGGGTGAGATGAGGTGATGTGTGATGGGATGGGATGGGTTGCCGTGAGATAAGTGCGGTCATTGGAGATGGAGCGTGATGTGGTAAGGTGTGGCAGGATAGAGCAGATTTCGTATGACTGTGAAAAGGTCGCGGCACGTACGCGGTCGCGGCGCGGCGCGGCACGGCAAATGCTGTGCAAAAATCCAGAAAACATTACGGTCGCGGCAAGGCACGCACGCGGCAAGGACCTTTTCACAGTCATACGAAATCTGCTCTAAGGCGTAGTTTGGTGAAGTAAGATGTAGTGAGTTCAGAAGAGGTAAGGCGGGATGGGAGAGCCTACGTAGTACGCAGTTGATGTAATATATTCAGCAAATAACATTGAATCACACCTAATACAATAGATAGAACGACAATAGAAGACAATGGATTTTATGAATATATTACATCAACTGCATGCTTACGTAGGTTCTCGCAAGGCGGGATGGAGGGTGAGGTTGTGGGGCGAAGTGGAGTTTTGGGTGGTGGAATGGGGTGAGATAAGGTGTGGAAGAGTGCAGGAGGTGAGGTGAAATGAAGTGAGGGGACCTAACTAAATATTCGGGTATACAGAAGAAGTACATAACTATGTTATCCTATAGTTATGTTATTCTATACAGTAATCATTGCCGACGAAAGTATTATTGTTTCGTAATTCAAATGACTTCAAATCAAGAGAAAGATGTTGAGGATACCATGGTGATGTCACAGTATATTGCACATCTCCTTATAGTTGGGGGAGAGTGACTGAATGAACATTACAGCTAGCCGACTATCTGATAGCTTTATTTTCTTAATCGTTCTGCTCTTATTAAAATGTCGCCTCTTTAACTGACTTCCATCAATTAATAGGAATTTGTGTTTACTTTGTGTTTTTTTTACTAAAAACCCATTAAGATATACAAATACGACTCGAACAGAGATAATCAGATTTCTGGGGGAAGGCCGAGGATAACCTGAACAGAATACAGACTTCGGCCAGCGTTCTGCCTCAGCTGTCCCTGAACCTTGTGAAATTCTCATTGGGAATCATAAGGTTAGTAGAAATGTTCAATAACTGTTTATTAATAGTTTAACCAAAACAACGTTTGTAGGTCTGACCTTCTGAAAAATATTTTGAATTTGTTAATTCTAAAATAGAGTCCAAAAGAGTCATTATAATTGAGATAACAAGACAGAAAAAGGTGGTTCCTTACATTGCAAAAAAGCACATCACAAGGGCAACAAGTTAGGTGTCGGAAAATGATGAACATTATGAACGGAAATGCGACCAAAAGTATATAACAATGATTAAGCATTTTATATTTTCGATAAATAGACAAATTGATCGAGGAAAGACAGGTACTTGCAGGTGCAATCCGTCATCTAACGCGAATGAACCGACAATGGACTCCTGGTCAAAAGGATAGCAGGTTTTTGGGATTCATGTTTTTGGCAGCGATTTCTTCGTTCACTAATCTAACGACTATTTGCCAAACCCAATCAAGTCATTATAGCTGCTATTAAAATAGCAAGCATTTATTACCTAAATGAGGGAAGAAAATATGTTAAAATGATGAATTACACATTTTGAAATGTTAAAAGATGGGTTGCATTTAAAACTCGATCAATACATAAAGGGCTTTTGAAGAAACTCGTTACCTGTTTTACCAGATCTTTCCGGTGGCATTTTCAATTGGATGACTGTTTTTAACCGGCGTTTAATCGTTACATATCAAGTTGCAACCTTCTCAGTGTCCATTTATTGATAGTTCCACGAGCATATTACCGGTTGCTGTGCGAGGAACCAGTTTCTGGCTCATACATAAGGTAGAGTTTTGTTCAAATATCTGGTCCCATAAGTTGAACTATGGAATGCTTCGTATTAACAGATTAATAATAATAATAATAATAAAACGGTAGTCTGATAATTAGTACTTTTATCATATTTTCCATAGCATTATATGGTATGTTACGGGAAGTGAAAACACTAATGGCAGCAAGACTTTCGCACGGTTGTTCAAACAGGGGAATGCATGTCTATGACACTGTAATATTGAGGCTTGTTGTTGTTTCCAACCTTCTACCTCACTATGATGAGGTTAGTCTGAGCGGATTAGAGTTAATTCATCTTGAAATAGCTGTGGCCAGTAGTGTGAATGAAAAGCCATATTGCAGTTAGACAACAAGTCTCACCAAACAAGTGTTTTTGATCAATTAAATTTAGCGAACACAAGCTAGTAACTAGTATTCAATCTGATTGATCTATATATACCGCAGTTCGTTCGATCACTGGTAGTTGTGCTACGTGTTCGGCATAAGGAAGAACAGGGGAATAAATACTGGACTCTAATTGGTTCATATCTTTAAGATATTTCTTGATATAACATAGCAACAAGAAAGGTAAGACTGTGCTATTAAACATTCTGTCCATGGGAAATTGCGGCTTTGAACACATCGTGTCAAGTGTAGTGCATTTCGTGAAGAGGCTGTTAATACATCGAGACCCTTCCAAAGCCGATCATACTCTCTTAAGCACGGGTTAAGATAGCTTAGCGCTTGTTAAACTGAGCTTATCATACAAAGAACATTGTTTGAAGAGGATATATCTCACCAACTATTACAAACACCAACTATCATGAGTGAAAAATACTTGTAAGCCTCTGCCACTTTGTGTGCTAAACGGCTTCAACAAGAAAAGCTTGACACTGAAAAGCGCCTTATCAGTCGCACATTCTGAGAAAAGTATGTCCCGCCATCTGTACAAACAGACTAAAGTTAGCCCCTGAATAGAAAACACATCAAAGCTTACTAATGAATAATAAAAACATTCTTGACGCAAGCTGAATCTGTCGTTTTCGTCGTGCGGTGATACATTTCCAATAGATAAGTTACAGAGGAAATTGAAATAAACGATTCTCAGGATAGGATGTCTTCATTCTTCGCTGCATCAGCACTGAAAATAATGTCCTGACTTGCGCGAGTTGTACTTGACAAGGAAAATTGCTCGTGTAGATGGAGTAAAATGATCAATTTTTCCTTGGCAAGGAAAAAAATCCTCGTTTGAACGCCGCCTCTAGACTGTGACATTGTCAGCTAAAAAATGTACACGATTTGGAGGTGACACCTGACTTATGCTTCCGAAACATGATTAAACTTTCTAGTCTGTTCTTATTTGGATTTAAGGCACAACGAAAGAGGATCACGTATGACCGCAAGCACGATCATCAATTTCCTCTACATTTCCTCTCCTTCTGTACATAGTAAAACCTTTTGAGAAAATGGAAAATATTTTGGACCTCAGATTTGGAATCTCATACAAGATGTAACATTAGCTACTCGCCTACAGACAGTACAAATAATAATTGTTATAATACTGAAATCTTGATATTTTTGTTGCCTGTGATCGACTTCCTGCCTTTTGATCGCTGTTAATCACGAGACTTGAAGGATAGCCTGGTTACCCAGCTGTCCCGCTTGTTTCAATATTACAACCGTTGACGTCACAAAACAGGAATTTTTTCGAGTTACTGGGAAAAAGTTGGGCTTCGCCATAATGAATCCTTCTAAATCTAGAAAAGACGAAATTACACTCCACACGTACGCAGGCGATGATTGCTTACACTTTTCATCAATTTAAGGAGGTAAGGCTCAATAACGTTTTCTGTTGCTATGCTTCTTCGTTGAATTTTGTCTCTGGACTGAATTGATATTTCCTTGTGAGAGGGATAGAATGAAAACAAACATGATATAATAATAGTAATAATAACTTATATAGCGCCTATACATTTCTGTTCCAAACGCATTTTACACCACTAACTACAGCTAGTTGCATTCACTTCAAGACCTACATATCAGCTAGCTGAAGAGAAATAACCATAAAGTGCTTTTTATTATGATAAACATTATGAATCGAAAACAATAAACTTGCAGGAAATTAGGCTGGTCAATAGAGGCGTAAGTTCTAGAGACTTGTTGACGGGTGTAGGTCAAGATTTCATAGATGTTGAACTAGAAGGTCTGTAGAGCTGATCTTTGTCCTCGACATAGCACAGGATGGAAAAGATGGAAAAGAAAGACAATCAGACTTTATCTTATCGGTGGTTCCTTACTTCATTAAGACTTCTTTAAGTTTTCCGATGTCAAGCAGATAATTCGGTATTTTGCATATTCTATCTTAGATCCTTTCGATGTGTACTACTAATTGCTTCACGATCAGATTAGCACTCGGTTAGTCAGTATTTCAAGACGGCCTTCATGACCACACAAGACACCAGAAGCAAAAAGAAACCGCCTTTTGGGGAGACTTGCATGAATCAATGCCAGAAGATTATTTTAACAAACTGATATACCACTGTTTGAAGTATGGAGTGGGGAATAATACTGATGAAAAGTGAAATAAACATTCGAATTGGATTTTTTGTTAACATTTTGTGCAATGAAACTGATACTATACCAGGCACTGGCAATCAGAAAACGTGAGGAATATCCTATTGTTGACCTTCATTTTTCAGTAAAATCAATATTAAAACCGTTTAATCATTTGTTTCCGGTTGATTGCCTTTCTTTACACCTGTAAATTCTTTAGTTTTGCCTGACCTCGGCACACCGATTCCGGTGTCCAATTTATTCCACTTGAAACCATTAACAACCAGTAGATAACCGTCCACACGCCCACGAGTTCACTGGCTAATAAACATTAAGTATGGCACCGTACCTATTGTTAGTACAAGAATGAAGAACCCATTGATGTTTTACGAGGAGATTTCTATCTGTCAAGCAATCAAGTTTTACAATCCGTTTGATCCACTTCTTAATAGCCAGTGTACGCCCATTCTTTTTTCATTCCAAACAAATGGAGTTTACATGTGTCTGACTTTTCCTAATAATCTTTCCTGTTGTATACTGTGTCAGTGGTTGGCCATGTCCTACAGTAGAGTGTATTGGCTGCTGTTCTGTTTCATCCTTTGGACTGGGCCGGCGTCCCCGACGTTTGAATGCCCTGACGACATCTTCTGCAGATGCGAAATACAAGGAAAGGGCATGCTGAATATTGTGTGTAATATCACTAATACGACCGATCTTCGTTCCCTCACCTTGCCCAACAACACCAGAAGACTGTAAGTACTGAATAAATGAAGGAAAAAGATGCGCCTTGAAAAGGAATACTATAAACGTTTGGTTTTCTTTTAGAAGAACACTTGATCTACATTTGATTGTTAATTCAATTTATTTGACTTTAAAATGAGATCTTATCGCCAGCCGGATAAAAAACAAGTATTGAACAAATACGGAATGATAGGACCATAAGTGATTCAAGTGATCACATCAACTAAACTGCGTTGATGTTACAACAGGGGAACTATTAACCATTTGTTAAAAGAAGAAAACAACAAAGAGAAACTATTATCAATGTGTGTTTATGGCAGCCATGTTGGTTGGTTAAATAACAGGAAGATTTCCCTTGGTAAATAAGTTTCCTTGTCGTGCAAAAATATTGCATTGTTTCTGGCGCCAACATGGCTGCCATGAACACACTCTATAAATGCCATTGAAAAATAAATTCAATTGACTACTTGATTCCAATCTCAGCAACAACTTCTACCCATACATCGAAACCCAAGCTGGTCAGAAAGCAACAGAATACATGCTTCACGAATTCCACTCTACCGCTCAAAAAGTGGGCCCACGAGTTGTACAAATTGCTCTGATTCGGTATACTTGATTCATAATTAGCGTAATGATGAGTGTCCTGAAAAATATAGTGAAAAATGACCTGGTGAAGGAAAATACAAATGCAACAAAGCAAGTTTTACAGCCCGTGGGCCCACTTTTTTATGCCTTGAGCATGCGCATGGAACAGTAATACGGAATTCGTGATGTGTCTATAACAACAGCACGTGTCATGTTCATTGGCGGTGTTGGCTCAGGTATAGCGGCAGATGGCCGCTTTGTTAACATGTCCTTGTGTACAGGTTATGGTTCTATTATTCATCAATTATTAATAATATTTTATTATTCATGTTTTTAAGGGATTTATCTGGCTGTGGATTAATAAGAATCCCTTCACAGCTGTTCGTTAATTTGACCAACCTGGAGATTCTGTAAGTTCGACACACTGCACAAACTGCATGAACCTTCCTTCAGACCAAGCTTTTCTATTTGAATATTATTATCAATGCTATTATCAAGTTATAAATGCCATAGATGAATTATCAAACTATTATTAATTATATGACTCTACAAGGGGAGACCGCGGTCAAACGGTTTGTAATGACGTTTATAAGAAAGATTCTCGGTGTTTAAGGTTTATATTTTCATCAGTTGCTCCTTTCATTATCTTCTTGCTACGTTTAGTCTCTATATTTACTTGAATATTTCTATTCGGAGAAATTCACAAGTCAAGTTGGTCGTAGTGTTTCTCGCTCTTGCCATC
>WUCR03283281.1:0-13719 GCA_009858155.3 Phymanthus crucifer
ATTTTATCTGGAAATACGCCAAGCACGCCTGCTTACAAAGGATGTTCCTGTTTTCGCTTACCTTCCTTTTCGTGAATACCAACTCTTTCTTATACCAAAATCTCAAATTTGCTACCCTTTCTTATACCAAAAGCGCAAATTCCCTACCCTTTCTCATACCAAAATTACAAATTCGCTACCCTTCCTTATACCTCTGGCCACAAAAAGGTTCCCCTTTCGGGCGGAGCATCCCCGTATAGCCCAATATAGGGAGTCCCCCCCCCGGTGCTGCAGTTATAAGTTGAGACGTGCTATGCAGTGTAGGTTTGGGGCAAGTCAACCGGTATCCACGAAAGCGTCCCTATTTTTTTTCATAAATCAAAAAGAAAAAGAATTATTGAAAAGAAAAAATCTTCAAAGAAAAGGAAAATCAGTGAAAACAAAGAATAATCTGGGGCAAGTCAACCGGTATCGCATAAAAACCTCCCCTATTTTCTTTTCTTGTTCATAAATCGAAATAACTAAACAACACAAAAAAGAAAAGAAAAGAAAAACCTTCAAAGAAAAGGACATCAGGCGAAAGCCAAAGAAAAATTATCAGTGAAAAAATAGATAAGGATTAAAAGCACTTTTGAGAACAAAAATATGAAAGAGTAAAATATCAAATCAACAAAGGAAAACAAAAAAATAAAAAGTCAAAGGAAAGACGATCTTAAGAACAGGAAAACTCGGCAGACACGGTTTGTTGGTCGAGAAAATTCTAATCTAAAAATAAAAAGGCGATTATACAAAATCGGGATCTGACCTCAAACAGGGAGAAGACACTCATCGCAAATATCATATCAATAGCATCGGAGTGCTGTGGTTGAAAAGGGTCTTCATTAATCTTCGCTTTACTGGAAATGCCTCGCAAACAAAGCCAGGACATGACAGTGATAAATACCTGGCAAATATATGTATGTGGTACGTCCGCTACGGGGAAGGTGAAATTTCGAGTCATGTGAGCATCGGGAGCAGGTGCCAAGTCGGCCATTAGTTTAGCCAATATTATTAATTAAGCGACGGGGTTCCACACGACTCTTGGATACTCTATCACGCATTTCTAGATTTTTCCCCAAAACCTGACAAGCCATAAAAAGGAATAAAAAGCTCTAGGCAAGCTGTTCACAAATTGCTGGTGGCAAAGTGCTTTGAACCAAAATTTACTGATCCAAAAATGCCGGCGGCCATAATGGAAGGGATGTTAACTCGGTCAGGTTAGCGCGAAAAGCATAGGCTAGTGTTAGTATGAATAGTTTCTTCAACAAAGAAGGTTGGCTAAAATTTCGAATGTCACAGTATAATGCCGTGACAATCGAATGAAAAACTATCGGCCATTATCAAAACAAGATGTCCACACGTCACGTAATGTTTTCAGAGAGAAGTCACGGAAGTGCTAAGATAGTAACTGGTTGTCGAATTCTCTCGTTTTTAGCGAGGAAAACAAATAGTCGTGCGTAGTTGACTGTGATTGTTAGGGCAAAGAAAGTTTGAGACAGCAATTGGCAAGGAAAAACAGATGGCGTGAAAAATGACACTACGGTTGATTGATTATCTTTGATGTGTAGCAAGTGGCATCATATATGATATCTTTTCATCTTTCTTTCATTTTTTTCCTTTCCTTTCTTTTTCTTTTTTCTGAAAAAAGTTCTAAAAATGAACCCGCCGAATAAATCATATCGTGAGCCAGATGACAAACACTCGAGATACTATCATTCATTCTTCACATTGTTTGCTTGCGTTTTGGTAATCTTTCGATACACTGAATGAACTGAACGTAGAAATATGATCTTGATGTCACCGCGCTGATTGCCGTTCTGGTCGCACTTCAGCCTGCGAGATTTTACCGGTAAATAATAATAATCGTAATAAAAAAAAAAACGCGAAATCGGAAGATTCCATAGATAAGACTTAACCAAAAGCCATAATTCCTCGTTGCCCCGGAAGCTATCTCTATTAAAGTTAATTTCTGCACGAAAGCGTTAAAATTACGTGTGAAATAATAAAAACCACCACCTCAAAAAAGGTTTTAATTTAATTGAGAACACCTCACTAACATCTAGCACGATCAAAGTGACACAACTGTGCAGTCACAAAGAACGGATATTAATGATATGCCATGAACAACAGTCATTGGAGTGCTAATTCTTCTCCGCCTCATACTGTAATACCTGTGTTCTAGCTACTAATCCATTCTATTCGAAATACGGCTATTCTACCGCCCATGGAGTATATACAGGTTGGGGTACCCGTCTATTGCCTAGGGAGTGGAAATTTTAGGGTTTCGTGTGCGCGTGTTTGAATAGTCATAGCGGGTGATCTGATATGTTAGTGACTGTCACATCTCCGGACAGTACACGCAAGTCAATAGGGCCATTTGTATTCCAAGTGCTGTGATCCTATTGGTTGATGACTTGTTATATAGTCGTTGGAACATAAACACGAGAGGAGTTTTTACCACACAGCACCATTGATTACAGCACAACACGGCGCGTTTGGGTGAAAAAAGATTGGAGAACTGATTTCACGATGTTGGGACGAAAAATGAGCAAGGAGGCATGGATTGTTCAACAGGAGAGAAGAGCAAAGCGAATTCGAGTCAAGAGAGTAACTCGGAATAAACCAGACCAAAAAGGTACTACAACACATTTCAGTCAATTTTCTTAACTAGAATATCCCAAATCCTTCTCAGCCAGTCCTTAGGAGGAATTTCTCGGGGAAATGTCTAAAAACTGCGGGTAAAACAGGTAATCTATAACCAGAGTGTTCAGATTGCAGCTTAGTTTCCAAAACTAAAATCAACCAGAAACTTGTCTAGTTTAGTCAACTTAAATATCAATGATGAACTATATGTAGATTAATGGTCATTTTAGCAAGGAGGGGGAGCCTTCGCAATTTCGTGCTAAAATCTGCCTCACTTCTCAACATGTTAATGTGTCTCCTATGTTAGGTCCTCGACAGCACTGTTTCAACCATTGTAACTACGACAAGAGTACCTTGTATATTTTGCTATTTTCTTTCCACACACTACCCACCCACAATCAAGTTGAGAGAACTTTCTTTGACTCTACTCTGATGAAACGCTATGATTGTTGTTCAAAGAGTGTTTGGTTAAAAAAGGTGTCCCCGCACACGTCTATTCCACACTAGGTGTCAGTGTTTCTTTTGGCTCCAATGGATTTTACTGTCATTCAAAGCAGAAATGATCATGAATGTTTAATGAGAGCGGAAAGAGCGACTTTGTCGACGGCACGGAGACCAGTCACGGAACAAGGAACTGGTGAGAGGAAAATGAAAGGGGAAAAATAAAATAAAAATAGATTATTAGCTGTAGAAGATCGTGACAATATTGAAAAGGCTTGTTTACAAAGAAGATGTTTGTTGATTTCTCTGTAACTTTTTTTTCGTTTTATTCGTTTTTATTTAAGTGCATTTAATTTATGCTTTAACTATAGGGGGCATTTTGTTAGAAGATAAATAATTATGATAATTTTTACATTTTGAAAGATCACCGGTTATAGGTTTAGAAATTGTTTTTGACTTTCTTCTTAAGTGAAACATGGTAAGATCTCGAAAACAACCAAGGTGTGAACCTTGTATCCCAACAGAGGTTATTTTTATCGACCATTTTTGCTTTCGTGCAGAATCGAAAAGCATTTATAAACTTCAGGAAGACTAATTTTTGTTTTGCAAACCTCTCTTAAGTGGGATTATTATTTTCATTTCGAGAGATCCCAATGTACTTGAACTCCAAGGCTACGTAGAAAGAGCATTTTTTCTTGTCAGTAAACAAGTGTATACGCCGGAGGGGGTATCAGCCTTGGTATCAACCATTAGCTTACTCCACAAACTGTAGTAGCCTCGACCTGCACGCAATGCTTGTGAGCTCCATCTTCACCATATGAAGCTAAACACACCCTTTTTAGATTGACACCCATATTGATCTTAGGCTTTCAGCTTTATTGTCAATTTCAAGAAACCTTGTCAATCCGATATCAGAAAAGGCTCTTTTCTTGTATTAAATCACCAGATGAGCATCTTAATCAGAAAGACATTTCATTCCATACGTGACAATTTTTGGAGCGCATAAGCGCTTGGAACCTCAAAACTTTTCAACGCGAATTTTTCTTTGAGGGTCTCGGTCTAAACCGACATTTTTCGGAGAGCGATGTTTTCCGATTCCGTGTTGGATTTTAAGTGGTGTCCCCATACTGTTCCGTGCGTGCGAGCCAATTATCCTAGCAGACTCTTGTCAGAACTATCTCATCTCCTTGTTTCTTTTATTAGAAAAATATCGAGCCAAAATTTACTCTTGTTTTCTAATTGTTCCGTCTCAATTTTTTAAATTCCCTTTCTGTGGCAGGAAGAAACGTGTAATTTTGAGTGCACATTTAATCAGAACGCGCACGATATCCTCTATGTACAGGTAATGCTATTATTACGTTGAAACCCAGCACCCATTGGTGATTTTCAGTGAGATGGCTAATGGTGATGATGGTATTTGAAGTGATCATGATAATGGTTGTATAGAACTATAGGCCAGGGATATCGTGACTAGATTTAACGAAACAAGTGTCATGGCGGGACTTTTTTATCAGAAGGCGCCATTTCACTTAGTCAAGTCGGGTTCGAAATATTCCCATGTTAGTATTGTTTGAAAACTCAATGGAAAACACGTAAGAGTCAAAAGTTGACTACGATAGGAACATAAGATTAGTTTTATCTACTGCACAACTAGTATACAAAGAGATAAAGAAAAATCCTTATCGCAGTAATTCGGCGTAGCTTTTTTCAGTAGTTCTGATATTGCGTGTTGCTGGTACTTCAGTTTCAGCTCTCCTGGTACTGATAAAAGACGTGTGTGACAACGATCCCTTCGGTAGTACCCTTGGGATATTAACGGCAGCTGGAGGGACAACATGTCAGTAATCTATCAATCGATTAGCTAAATCATCGATTTTGCACCCACCTCAAGTTAATCTTAAAAGGCGAGATCACGAAGGGTCATAATTAAATGGAATAATTTTTCGCCAAGTCATATATATAGTCGAGAGTATGTGTGACCATGTTTCGATATGACGCAAGCGTATTCGCGCCTGAATACATACTTCTATACATAGATACTACACGTGGGTCGGTCGCTTTGGTTATCTTACGTAGCGTTACGGTGTTGTTTACGATTCAGTAGGCCGCTTTCATTCTTAACACGCTAGTTGTGATGTTAGGTTAATTGCCCTCTGTATTTATTTCCTTTCTTAACGGGTGGACCATACAAAGCCAATTATTAAACGCGAACTAGTAGTTGTAGATCTAACTCATCGCAAGCGTGTTTGTATCATTTGAAAAGGTAGGAGAGTTAAACCGAAAATAATAAAAAAGCGCCATGTACATCGAAATACGGGTGGACAAAGTAATAAACGCAAAGGCATTAGGACCTCTAAAAAAGGTGTGAAAGTTTAACTGAAAGTCATAATTGACTTTAATGAGTTCCAAGTAATTTTAAAAATGTGCGAAACGTTCGGTCACGTAATGACTATGAGCAAGGCAAGTCATGAACCTTCCAAAAATAACCCAGCAGCTTGCCATAATAATCGAGTACGTGGAAAACACGGAAAATAGCAGTCCGTCCATGATATTTCGTTTTGTGCAATCTGGTACAAGGAATATAAGGAGCGAGCAATTCGTAAACGTAGACGAGCTTCACAAAACCATCTACTAGTATCAATTATTGGTTTAGAATGCTTATTATAATAGACGAAAATAAAAAACCCCAGACACTTTCTTCATATGGATTTGTTAATATTCATGATCACTCTAAGACAAAATATACAAATTTAGATATGTCATTTATCAGCGGGGTTTTATTTTTCACTCGCTCTGTGGGTGTATAAAAAATACGGTATAGCTAGGTATGATCACGTAGAAGTTAGGGTTTTTTCCTTTTTATGAGGTTGTTTAGAAAAATGTCTTTCCGAATAAAACGGAACGTGATGATGTATAGTGGAAGCTCAAGGAGAAAAATTATAATATCAGATCAACCAGGAAGGAAGGATCGTAGCTGGCAGATGGATAGGAAGCACAGCGACCAATGAGATTTGCCCATTTTCTACGGCAACCAACACCTGCCGTGAGTGACAGGCCATACCCAGTGTAGTTAAGTCCTACATAAGAGTATTAGAGGGTGAAATCATAAAAATGGGTCCGCGATGAGTTTGTTTTCGCGTTCATTCATCGATATGCGGAGGTTGTGATCCGAGGTCATTTGGTGGTGTTAATTGTTATGTTAAATTAAAGTTATGCTACTAAACCTCACGTACACTGCTTGGGCTGCCTGTGTGTTCTATAACTGGAACTAGCCGTACGTGGAATCATTTCTTCCCGCGCGTCCCACAGAGACGCCTGTTTTATCGTTGAAATTTAGTTGTAAAGATATACAAAGCTGAATTCATCGGTTAATACGTGTTGGTTTTTGCCGAGTGTGTGGTTATCTCGACGACATTGGTAAGAAGGAAATGAATTATATGCCTCGAACGTGTTGGAAACATATAATTTTTCACTACCGGTCAACAAACGTAAAATCCAACCAAATTCTTGCTTCAAATTGCTCAATTTGACGATACATTTCCGTTTGGGAAATTGAAATTTTGATCGGTTATGATTCAGACGAGCACCGATGACTCATAATTTTATTATTTACTGGGGTTTTCTACGATCGTTCTTTACGCGCCTTCGTAATATTCAAGATGTCAAGCGTTAAAGTTGATACGAACCTGGATGTTATTTTTGTAATACAAGTACCGTATATTCCATATGTGTGTACTTGTGACATGCAATTGACATTTCAAGAGGTTATCCAATATTAAGCAATAATATATTCCATCGCACGAACCACATTGATGGAATTGGGCTTTTGGGAGAACCTGGACGTTCCGTATCCCTCGAATCGAATGTTCCATGGTAATAGTCGAATGTTTAATGGTGACAGGAAATAAATGGCTGATTTTTTTGATTGGTCTTGTGGTTGTTAGCAAGTGCCCAACATAGCCTCACGTTTATCACGTACACGGTCTTTTTTGTCACGCGACTGTATGAGGGACGTGACTAGCGCGGACTACCATCTGATTGTTTTGACAATAGCCACTGGTTATACATACAAATGACCGCGGACGATCGATCCATTCATTCATTCACTTGATCGCCGAACATCGTAGAGTTAACAACACTGCTCGCGGAAAATAACTTTAAAACACCACACTCGTGTTTCAAAACTGGCTCATTGGACTTGGAATAGAAAGTAAGTCGAATGGAACTAGAACTAGAGCGAATTATTTCCAAATAGTTCGATCTTTGTGATATTACCGACGGTTCTGTTTCGGTCACCAAGCATTGAGTTCGGACGGCCAAGACTGAAAACCACCGAGTAAAATGGTCCTTCGGGGCATACTAGATGTATATATTTTTTACATCTTTTTTATGCGTGTATATACTAATAATTTGAAGTTCTATCTCGGGGTCTATGGATTAATTGTTCGAGAAAGAAAGAGACTATAAATCGCCTCCTGTTTGGCCCTGAAACGCACCAACACGAACAGGAACACAGTACGTGCTGAAATCTCACCAGCTTTTTTTCCTTTTTTCCTCACAGCTATCTCAGAAGTACCAGCAGCCAAGCTTCAGTCCGAACCAAGACGCGAGACTGAAGAAATTCATTCCATGTTAAAGACACTTCCGAATTTACCTCATACAGACATGGTATTTCCTTGCACCACGTTCCCTTGCCACGAGAACTTACCACTTCACGTCTCACCAGTTACAGATAACAGCAAGCGATTTAGGAACAACCCTTTGAGCTCTTTTAACGGAGATTTCACGGGCAAATCGAACTTGGGGCACGCCATGAAAAGAGCTCGCCCGGTTGATGTTGATGTCAAGCCCGAAGCGAAGAAAAGATGCTTGGATTCCTCTTTCTTCCAAGGGAAGGAAGAAATATCAGAGGCTGATTTTCAGATGGCACTCATAAAGCGGAGCATAGCAAGGAAGAAGGAATGGGTTTATAATCAAGTACTACAGAACTTGGAACTCACAACGCCTTCCGACACGAATCGCGTGAATGTTATTAGCGATCCACAGCAGGGAGGCGCAAAAAACTACAAGCAGAACAATATGAATACGCCATTCGTAAATAGTTTTCCACATCAGTCTAGCTTCAAAGGACTAGTCCGAGTCAAGGATTCGAAAAAAGTCATCGACGAAGAAGGCAATTGTTACATAGATACAGATGACTATATGAGCTTCAGCCATCACAAAGGACCCTCTTCTTCGCAAGCAGTCGGATATTCGACGGACAATACATTTAATGGACATACTAAGCAAGCGAGAGAAGAGTTTGATTCATATGGTACATCGGCGGTCCCCAAGAGAGGGTTATTTTTAAATTTAAGAATCAATGGAGGGGTTGCTATAGATCATGACAGCATGCCCAAAATTGCTGCAATTTACACTCACGCCATCAAAGGACGACGAGAACAATACGCGGCTCAGTTGCGACGTCACGTCCAAGCGAAGATTAATGGCTCTTTCTACAAGCCAACACAGTCGACTGAACCCAAAATCGAAGAAATAAAAGAGGATAAAAGTAATGCTAAAGAAGAAGCAAAATGGTGGCCACCGAGTCCCGAATCAATGCCTGACGATGTTATGTCAAGAGATGCTGGGGAAGGATTATTGAAAGTTATGACTGCCGATGACTTGAAGGCTTATGGGATCCCAAAAGAGGTGAGTTTGATCTTTTCTCTATAGAGTACACTTATCTCACGGGTAGATTTGGCCAAAGCCACCAATCCTTCGAATGACTTTTCCAGAAGATTCCAAAAAACTGCCCACGTGTCAAAAAAAAGTCAGGCGCCGAAATTTTCTTCGGTAAAGCCTTTGGTCCAACATAAGAATAGCAGTAATTCACGTGTCTGGGAAGGATCCTGTATTTTATGATATTATAATGGTTCTCTGGTGATATCAAGCAACAACGATAAGCAAGTTTTATTCTAACGATTGTTCTATTGCTTGAATTACAGGAGGAAATGGATGAAGCAAGACCAGAGGAAGAAGACGATGACGTCGTTGTTACTAAGATTACAATGGCACCCAGCAACGAGCACAGGAATAATGATACTAGGATGGAAGGAATGAACCAAAAGAGCCAGGACGAGTTGCCCGCTTTGCAGCTGGACGCTCACGGTAAAGCAGCCAATTACAAAGAAATCCTCTTACATTATATCTCACAAAAACTGAAAAATGATCCCAAGAATGCTAGCTTGGAAAGCATTAGTTCTGTTGCTCAGAGACCACGAAGGAAAATGAGCATGGAAGAACTCTGTAGGAAGCTAAAGGACACTAGAGATAAACTAGATAAAGAAGAATTAACATGGAGGCGCAAGCTTTTGAGCAGCCTGGAGGTTGTTTTAATCAAGAAAATACAACGCCTAGAAAAAGAATCTGGAGATGTGGTACCTGATGGTGTTATCTTAGAGGGTGCGGTGATGAAAAAAAGCCAGGAAGACACGAAAAGTGGAGAAAAACTAGGAGAAGAATACGTCAAAGGAAGCAACAGTGACATTGTAGCAATGATGGAGGATTTGACCTCCGAAAATGCAGATGTTGAAAGCACACGGTGTAAAAACCGCACCGAACGAAACAGCCGAAGTGTGTCAAATATTCGCGGATATGAGTCATCCTAGACAGAAATCGCTCTCAACTCGAACACAATTCAAACGAGAGACTCAGGATGTGAATGGGATTTGAAGAGAGTTCTAAGAGGGGTTTATTTAATTGTGGACCAACTGACCCCCTTACATTGTCGTGTAAGGCCGATATCTGTTTTATATTATTTATAATACATAAACATTATTTTTGTTGCAAGTTATTTCTGAAAGAACGCTTTTCAAATCCCAACGTTTCTTTCTCTAACCGTTCATGCTAGGAATCAATTTTAGGACACGATTCTTCTAATTTAAGTTTTAAGGTTACCTAAAGTAATATTTATCATATTATTTTTCTTTGAAACCGTTTTTAGGAATGCTGAGAGTGTTTCGCTGTTTTAATTTGAATGCTAGAGTGCCTATTGTGTCGAGAGAAATCTAAAGCTCGTTTTGTACATGAACTTACTGTGACAAAGATGGAAGACCATCCTATAAATATTATCTTCTGTATATAAGATGGCGAAAAATCAAAGATACTATAAGTTTTATACAGATTGAATGAACTAAGTAAATGAAAATAGGGATATTATGTAATTATGAGAATATTTATAAAAACGAAGATATGTTAAGAAATAAATCAATATTGCCGAAAAAAGACATGTTATTTGTTACTGAGATTGTCAGTGTTATCACGGTATTGATAACCGAGCCATGAGCGTGGAACAATTCGTAACCAAGACGTGTTTTCGTCACGACATCCACCTCTTCACCTCCTCCTAAGGCCTCCTACGCCCTTCCCGACAGAAATTATCCAATAAAAAAGAATGAAAGCACATTAAGAGAAAATGAAATCAACACGACAAAGATACGAAAAAATATAACCAAAAAATAATTGAGAAAAAAAATCGGCGAATAGAACGGAAAATAATGAAAACAAAATTGGCCATTCAAAATATTTCTAATCGGAAGTACTACCACTAGAAAACGTTAGAATGTGTAAAAAATGCTAAGAATAAAATTTGCAATGAAAGATCTTAGTACTTCTGAATAAGAACACACAAGAACTGCAAATTCGTAAGAACTAGATAATGTTGGAATGTCAGGCATCCCCTTCGTCATGGTCGGACGTGACTATTAGTGGCGCTTGGCCAAGCGGTCATGTTACATCTCTACATGTATTTGTTTACCTCTCTATTAAATATTTCTTCCACACGTAATCCGGGCTTTGAAGAGATTTTTGTTCAAGATTGATTAACATTTACTAGTAAATATATTAGCAATTATAATATATGGTACCAAACGGCTTTTTTTCTGGAACATGAGTGCAGACGACATTTCGAGGCGGAGTGCGCACTAATTTTTTAAATTGTTTAAATACGTTGATTAATATAAAACGTTAATTAAAGAATATGAATTTTAGCCTGGAAGGGCGAAGAGAGCTCTAGACTGTTGTGGTGTGCCATTCAAAGCACGTTTTCCTTCATCTTGGTTTAAGGTTTAAAGTCCTGAGGACGTGAGGGGCGTGGCGTAGCAGGTGCATGGCATTACTATCAAAAGATTAGATTATAATTTACTAGGATTAACCATTTGAGGGATATCTTTAACAGATATTACGAAAATCCCTCGATAGAAAGAAAGTATGAATGAGAGAATCAAAGACAGGCATTTAAGATTTACGAGCGCGGAAACATTTGACAGATCAGGTCAAATCCTTTTATCAAAATGTAAATATTTAATAACAAAAACTTTGGCCTTTTTAAGCATCAAATACTAACACAACTAGAATATGAGTATATACATTCACGATGAAGGTAGAATCACTGTAAAGCATACTTGAATCATCAGATGACATCTCTGACGTGAGAAATAGAAAATGGAGGCCAATATGACGTCAGTGTTCAATACTTCAAATATAAAAAAATTGAAACGTACATGCGTGTCTGGCAAAGAAATCTCTCGAACTGTCTTAGACTTACAGAAAAGTATGTCTGATAAATAAGGCTTCTTTAAGTCCGAAGAACACGCAAACGCTTTCATATTTGCTCCTAGTTTGACGGCGTCGTGCGTACGTGTTGTACGTTTTCAAATTGATTAAAAACTGTAACAGCAGATTTAACCTAAGGGCATCCTGAGCTGAAACGAAAATGCATTTAGATGTGCAGTTATTAAAAAGAAATTAAGACAACAGAAAGTTTAAGACTCACCAAGACAAACTTTGTCTGGCTAAATCACAGTTAGAGTTAACACAAAAACGAGGCGATGAGGGCAAGATATTCTAATTCATCAGTAATTACATAAAACTTAGTTTTACTATAAATGCGTGCGGTAACCACCTACTATAAGTCAAATACAAATAGAAATTATCATCGCGTAGAGTGGTTCGTAAGAACCCAGATAAGCCGATAAGGCCATCAAGTAATGATGCAAAAGGAAAAGGCAATATAATAGCCCCTTGGCACGCAAACTTAAACCCTAGATACACGCTAGATGTGAACACGCACCTAACCATTAAATATATTGGTCAATGGAACGGAAAAAGAACCGGGAACGGGAGGGGACTATATCACTACCAACATCTTAGCCCTTAACTGTGATTCAATGTTTTCCCATTCCAAAATCTTGTTGGAATAAATCTTCTCTTTTAGTCATTTCCATATCAACGATATTCGTATGCTTTAACAAGAAAAATATACTCAAAGTAAAGGAAATTTACAGGAATGGGACAACTTCGAATCAACAACAAGACAAAATAGGAACTATGTTTCTTTTTAAAAACAAAACAAAACAAAATCACTTACCAAGAGTCATCGTTGTCAAGTCACCACAAAGTTGCATAAGCTAACTAGAATTTCCACCGTAATTGCTGTTTATCTTTGATAGCAACTGGTTTTGTTTGGCCAGGAGTGCTTTAATTCTTTCCTCTCTGTCCAACGAAGTCTTTATGGTGTAATTTTCCTGGGGAATGGCAGTGTATGGTACGCCTACCCATGATTGAGTGTAGACAGGTGTTTTGTCCTCGTCGCCATACCAGGAAGGTTCCCAGGCTGCCTTCTCCATTTCCTCCTTTAGGGTGTCCTTAGTAAACAAACAAGGGCGTGGAAAGGTTTTAAGGGAGATAGTATTATCACAAGTGACTGTCACGCTTTCTGATACTGAATGTTCGGGTAACGCAATGGTGTCACGTTGTGCTGAGGTTTCTACACTACTATCATCGTTCACATTTTCCATGTTCAGGTTTTCTTCTTTTGCATTCGAATCGCTTTTCCCTGTCGAGTTCCCAAAATCACAAAATACCTCATCGGTTTCCTCTGACTTTTCTCCTGTAAGTTAAAAAAGATATTAATAATCCATCACCACAACCAACTTGATTCAATGACAACTCTCAGTGAAATAGGAAAAAGTTAAAAGCCAAGAGTTTAAGTTACCTTGTGCGTCACTTGAAGGAAGGTTTGAAAGGGATAAGTGATCCTGCACTTCACTTGATGTTAGATCAATACCGTGAAGAAGGTCATCATTCAAAGAGTTGTCTGGTGAAATGGAATCCTCATCACTATAAGAAGGACAACGGTCCTTAGATAACCTCCTAGGAGTAGCCTTTCTTGGACGTTTAGCAATGCACCCGGAGTCTTGCTTGTTAACACATAAACCGATTTCTAATTTCTCGCTGTCCAAACAGGGTCTCTTCAAAGAACTCGCAGAGATAGTTTTTAGTTTGTCAAGACACTGTTTGAGAGAACTTTTTCTTTCAGGAATAGAAGTTTGGACATTTACACTATCACTCCAATTTCCATTCCCCTGTTCTTCTTTCAAAGTTTTCTCGCCACTCTCTCTAGCTTCGGCTTCCCCTTGCTTCTCATTTTCTTCGGTAGGGTTACAACCAGTTGAATGGATATCATGACCACCATCTTCATCTGCGTGAGCAAAACCCGACTCGAAAGGCGCTGGAGGGCATTCCTTCGTGTCATTCAGTTCATTCTCCAGCTCTTCATGCTCTTTCATTCTATTT
>WUCR03283472.1:0-10626 GCA_009858155.3 Phymanthus crucifer
TGTCCTTTACTTCTCGGCGGTACTGTTTATTAGCACGAATATCGTTTTCTTGCAGCCATTGTTCTTTCTCGCTCTCAGCCTCATACGGATCACTTGAAAAATGATCCATATAGTAATCAAGCTTCTTCTTTGGTTTGGGCGCCTCTAGCAGCTTCTCCACATCACCGACATTATCAAGGCCACCAAAATCGGGCAAATCTCTGTCCAAAGCATCGAACGAGTTGGTCTTAAGTTCAGCCTCGGACCCTTGAATTGCGTTTTGTAGATCCACCTTGTCGACGCCATTGGCAACTTCTTTCAAGCTTGAGTAAGGGTTGGGATCAGTTTTAAAGCCATCCTCTATTTCCACTCGCTTGGCTGCAGAAGGGATGTTTTTGTTCTTTGAGGTAGATTTTTTCAGAGGGATCTTGCTTCTTGGACTCTTCCTACCCTTGCTGTGCAAGGAGTTTGCTAAATGATCTCCATTTTTACTATTGTTTTTGTTTGCTGCAATCATTTCTCTTGCGATTCCTATTTCAACGACATCGTTCAACCTGGAATCGATGTCTTTTGGTTTTGTAGCAATAGGCAACAATGACTTTTTGTCACCAACCAGAACATTCACCGAATCGTCGTCTTGAAGGCTTGACATATTTGGATCCTCGTCTGATGCACCTTGGGAATTAATCAAGACGTTTATCAGAACCTAAGAAAATCTAACTTTTCTTGGGCGCATTTTTACTCATTAGGCCACGTGTCATTCTATAGAACTTACATAAACTGCAGCTTCTTGCACATCCAAATTCCATGTAAGGTTTGAACATGGGACTATGACAGATGCTCTTCTTATCCTTCCATTCCTGGCACTTGTTGAAAAGGTCTTCACAATCTTAAAAAAAGATTCAATGATATCAGTCAGTCGGTCTCGTTGATCGACCAGTCAATCGAACAATGTCTTCTGGTAGATTAGAAAACTTTTGGATGGATGTTATCGAAACCTTAAGCTTGAAACTATACCCCATGGCACATCTAATCCGTGGTCAAAGTTGTATTTAGGATTTTAAAAAGAATGAAACTACAAATTTGGCACGCTTCTTGAGTGCTATTATCTACCTGATAACAACTTGTAAGAAACTTACTTTTCTTCTTGACTTTCTTATCATCATTTTTGCCCTTCTTTGATTTTGGCTTCTTCTTGTCTTTCAAGTCAGAAGGAAATGCTCGTGTGGGTAATGTGGATGCAGTGGATAATGTTGGTCGTGTTGAATAGGTTGTAACAGTTGTTTGGGTGGTTGGAGTGGTGGAGGTAGTTGTGGTAGTGTGAGTAGTATGGGTGGTGGGGGTAGTTTGCCGAGTAGTTTGGGTGGTGAGGGTGGTTGGGGTAGTACGAGTAGTTTGGGTGGTTGGAGTAGTTTGGGTGGTGAGGGTGGTATGGGTAGTGTGAGTAGTTTGGGTGGTGTGAGTAGTTTGGGTGGTTGGGGTAGTGTGAGTAGTTTGGGTGGTTGGGGTAGTGTGAGTAGTTGGGGTGGTTGGGGTAGTGTGAGTAGTTGGGGTGGTTGGAGTAGTTTGGGTGGTTGGGATAGTTTGGGTGGTTGGGGTAGTTTGGGTGGTACCCAGAGTATGAGTTGTTGGTGTGTTAGTTGTAGTTGTAGCAGTAGTAGGAGTTGTATGGGTAGTAGGAGTGGTAGCGGTAGTGGGTGTAGTGGCAGTAGTAGCCAGTAGTTTCGAAGACGTGTTTTCGTCACTTTCCGTTTTTATCTTTGAGGGAGATTCCACATTTGTCTTTGTAGTGGAGTCTGAAGAAACTAAATAAAAAATCGAATTAATAAGAAAAGCAAGCTGATAAAGGGGGAACGAAAGAAAGGTTGGGAGCGAGGAAGGGAGGAACGAAGCAAAAATCAGTAGGGGTACAATCTAAATAATCACCTTTACAGAAGTCACACGTCTTGGTACATCCTCCCCTCATTACGAATCCAAACGTTTTATTGTCACACATTCCAGCCTTGGACCAACTGACGCAGCTATGGAATGTGTCACGACATTCTGTCACGCAAACAAATTCATTATTTCATTAGTCCATCATGGAACACATTAGAATAGCCAACTCTATTTTTTCTGTTGCAGTTTTTTTTCCTTTGCGGATGGGATGGGTGGGGTCATGCAAGCCACTCTGCTAGTCAAGAGAAGAAAATGCTTTGAAGTAAAAGATATAGACGAAAGATCTTCCCTGGAGTTCTCTATATGGGTTTATGTCAGAAGGGCGTGGTTGGACAAGTGTTTCATACCGAATACGTACCTCTTTGACCAACTGTTGAGAGATGAGAATAATTTTTGATTTAGTAAAACTAGACTTTCTTTAAATTGATAACGTAAAAAGGAAAGCGGAAAAAACTGCACTTTTCAGATCGCGTTATTCTTATCTTAAAATGGCAAGAGGAAACCACGTGACCTGCTGGTATTCCATTTTCGAGATTATTCGATAATCTCCTGACTTTTTCACTTCATAAGAAGCTTGGAAAACAATACTTCATCACGTTTACTAAATAAGTACCTAAGATAGAGCGATTTCTATTAGTGGATAACAAACGCACTAAAGAAATTCGCTTTCTTCATGGTTTTCATTGTAATGCAATGAAATTTCGAACCTGTATACGCCTCTTGTTAAGGATAGATTTCAAAATTAGTAACACTATTTTAAAGTAATTGTCTTTTATTCAATAAACAGGAAACTGCTAAAGTAAACCTATTGAATCAAAACCAAGATATTCTGGGATAATGGCAGCTTTTTGACTATAAGAGTATCTTATCAAATATTTAAAGTATCATTGGGTCAAAAAGTTCAACTTACCAGCGAAAAGAGCCGTTAATTCCAAGAAAATGACGAGGCAAAGTATCAGATATGTTCCCTGCATGTTTGTTAGTCTTTTGAAGTACAGTACTGTCAGACTTGGATGAAAATTAACCACCAAGAAAGTCAATGAGGAAACAGAACCGAGAAAAATATCGACGAAGATTTCAAGCGTTTAAAAGATTGTTCCTAATTGGTCCTACTTGTTGAACATCGCCTTGACTTATTCTCATTCATTTACTATTTTTCTTGAATTTCTTTTTTTTTTCAACTTTGAATAAAATTTTTGGTATTGTATTGATAGGGTAGTTTCGCAGACGGGTCGTGATGTGATTTCATCTGGTAAAGGGTAGTCTGTCACCATTGGTGGAGACAGGGACAATGGATGCCAAGAAAGGAACAATAGAACACCATACGAAATGTCAAAAGGAAAAGAGAGAAGTTAGAGAGCTGACTGAACAAGTGTCTGTCAACGTCTCAAACATTATTTTAACTTTCAGTATTTTGGCATCCTTTTTTCAAAGAATATATGCTTCTAACTGAAAGGCACAGATGAGGCTGAACAAAGATGTTCGAATTCCGCGTGTTTTTGTCACAATTTTAGCTTTTACTCTCATAACCTAAATTTTGCTATGTGGGTCCTCGAAGTTAGTGCCAATTCTGTCCTGGGAAATATAACATTCATCACTAGAATCGAAAATTTAATTCTTTCAAAAAACAGTAAAGAAAAAATAAAAGAAAGAAAAAAGGCATGCGGACACGGTGGGATTCGAACCACGTCGGATGACGGAATATTGTCAAAAAGTAACCTGTGCCTGTAAACGGAACCATACTCCGAGCTATCTGCAGAGCTGGAACGTCGTATGGATTTCAGACATGACGGCGATTATGTCCTTCTGCCTTTATTACAGAGATGATGTTCTAACCCACGAAGGGTTCAGGGGAGACGCAGGCCGGCCCCCAGACCATAAACAGCCAGCGCCTTGCACCACTCTGCCAAGGATCAAAAAACACTAGTATTGTTGCGCTAATTTCTTCACCGTGGCCCGGTGGAAAAAATCGTGGCCTTAGCAGACACCGAGTTAAGCCCGATTGGGCTAGGTTAGTACATGGATGGGTGACCTAAGACTTATACCTACTGGAGCCTTTTCTTTTCTTATTTTTTCTTTTTTCTCAAGATAATTAATCATTAAATGTGCTCAACAGATTACAATTTTTTAAAGACGTTTTTCTATTTTCATGGCAGACTACAAGGGATTGACTATGAGAAAAGAGCACAAACACACTTGGGAGTAAAAAAGATGTTTAACTCAAAACAAGTGTATTGTCCCAATAGAAACCAGTTCTCCCACATGCAAGCCAACAAGGCACTGTCGGTACCAAATCGAAGGTCATGAGATCACGTGACCTTACCGGTATTATGGCACCACAAGTCAAGTGACTTTATGACAGATTCTTTTATCCGCGGCAATAAAATCTCAGGTAATCATCAATTTAGATTTAACAGAATTCAATCACATGCCTTTGAAATAATGTTTTTAAACAATTAGCTTTGAGAAAATGAAAGAGAAAATGTGGGAAAATCTTTTAAAAAATGAGGGTGTCCCATCACCTCATTTTGGACATTGTTTTGAATAATTTCAGGGTATGACAAAGAAAGACCAATAGTATTCGAGATCTATTGATAATGACGTAACCCGTAGAGAATCATAGCTGGCAGTACTTTCAGCTTAAGTTAAAAATACAGTATTTTTGGTTTTATTACCATTCAGCGCCTCTGACTTTGAGGTAAGTTGCTCCATTACCTCCTTGTGTTTCAGGAACGAACCCAGGATTTTAAAATTTGCGCCGGTTTTGTTAAAGAAATGTTAGCCATGGGCCATGCTAATGCTAATGAGTTCATGACAATGAAATAGTTATAAATGTTTGTATTTTTCTTATTGCTTGAAGGCGAGGTATCAAGGAGACGTTGAACGATGAAAATTAAACAGCTTGGAGCAATCCTGCTTCTCCTCCTGGCAACAGGTATTGTAATATATTTTTTAAATTCCTTTCTTGTAATTTGGAATCGATTGAGATTTAGGCATTATGTCAGTGGCTTGCACACATCTTCGTAAAATCATGGGAATCAAGTGACAAAAAAATGGTACTGAGATCTTTACCTAATACCTAACGAGTTTGAAACTTATTTCATGTTGAAACTACTTAAACATGGTGTTTGTTTTAGTTTATTTTCCTAAAATGTTCACTGTTGATTTTACTCTCAAAAGTGGTAATTTTTTTAGTTACCTTGCCATGTGCAAAGTTAAAAATCTTTAGAACATTAAATTTTTTTTCTCTTAATGGCTCGTTCACACCAGAAATTTAGTTGCGCGACATGAGTGGCAATTTTGTGGCGATGTCACGGCGATAGATCACAGCTCAAAGACCGACATTCAGTGCAAACTCGCTGCGATTTGGGGTGCAATGAAATCCCTGTGTAAATGTGCCTCACGAGATAATGATTTTTGGCATTAAAACGTTAAGTGCTTCTCAGATTCAAAACCATCAAAAACAATCCAATGATTTTTTTGCATATTCTTGCTTTTTTTCTAGGAGCGTTCTTTGCAACAGCTGCAAAGCTCGGTACGTCGGAGGAAAACAGGTTTGTACCAGAAGGATCAAACGATGATGGATCGAGCTATAACGAAAAAGATAATAGCGATGATGACGATGAAGAGACACAAGACCCTCAAATGCCGCTGCTAAAAGCGAGTCCAAGCCCTGTCGCAGGAGTCGCCATTTCTTCACCTCCAGCAAAGTCAACACAAGTTAATCCTATACCAGCACCTTCAGTAGCTACAAAATTGTCTTTCTCGGTAAGTGCAGGAGTTGCTATACCAAAGCCTGAGCCTGGAGTTTCTTTGGCACCAATCAAGCCCATCGCTCCTTCTGCCACAGCTGTCAAAGCAGCTTCTTCTTTAGGAATTTCGTCAGCACTAGTTGGAGCTTCTGAGGTCCCTAACGCACTTGCCAAAGTTCTGCCATCTCCATCAAAGGCACCCTTGCCAGTCTCTGCTGCAGCATCTTCTCCTGCCATATCAGTTTTAATTGCATCATTAAAGCCATCCATGGCTATTTCCAATGCAGCCGTACCTAGCGCATCTTCAGCTGCACCCAACACTATAGCACCAATACCATCATCAAGAGTTATTGTGCCATCTTCAACAGTTCCAGTTCCAGTTCCAGTACCTTTTAGCAGGTTTATAGATCATAGTAAACATACACATCCCATGGCACCACATGCTAAAGTTTTGAGTTTGGAAGAGGTCGCTAAGAATGGCAACAGAGTGAAGATGACTACTGTTCACAATTTAGAGAAGGTTTCTGGGGAAGACAAAGAAGAAACAGATGATTCAACCAGTGGCGAATTTGTAAACATGGAAGGGTCTACCGAAGTTCCTGATGTAACCAAAGAAGAAAATGAACACGGAGATAAAGAAACTGAAAGCAGAAATAAAAACGTGGACGACAAGAAAGGAGAGTCAAAAAGCGATAATGCCGAAAATAAAATCAAAGATGAAAAAGAAGTCAAGAGCAACGAAAATGAACTCTTAGCTCCCAAGAAAGGCAAGGATCCCGAGGATTTGATTCACAACAACTCTGAAAAGGCTCTGGATATATTCTACCAACAGCAAGAGAAGACGAAGGAAAATGATCAAAAATCGAGCAACAAAGCGGAGCAAACAGAGACCAAACAGGTCAAAGTGAAGGACGAGAAGGCAAAGAATGATAAAGGTTTGGTGGAAAAGCACCAAAGAATGCAACTACCTCAAGACAAGCATGAGAAAAAAGAACCGAACGCACTTTTTGGGATCGAGCAACAACGACAACGGCAACGGCAACAAAAACAACAACAACAACAACAACAACAACAACAACGACAACAGCAACTCCAACACAGTGCAGTGCAAAAGCCACAAGAAGCCCTTGTCATGATAAAAGCAGAGAAAGACCTGAAACCGAAAGAAGATAAATCTACTCCTTCAGAAGTTTCTGGAAGCTCTGTGACCAGAACTGAAGATAATAAAGCTACTAACAAAGAAAGCCAAGGTAAAGCTCTACCTGCTGTAAACATAAGTCATGGCCCAGCAATTACACAAAATGGTGATTCTAACACAGAATCTGTAGAAAACGAAGACATCAAAGCCAAGGCTATCAACCAATCTGCGTTCAAGCCCAATACAGTCGTTGAACCAAAGCCACAAGAGAAAGGAGTCAAAGTAGATGAGGATTCCAAAGCAATGACCGTCAAAGATATCAAGACACAACAAGAGTCATCAACCAAAAAAGATGCTCATGGTAACGCCATCCAACTTTCCGCAGAGCAAAAGCCCGAAGAAGATTCTGGTGCCAAAAATCAAGGTATCGGGACCTTTCTAGAAGTCAATATAGGAATTTCAAGCCCTCAAAAAGAAGAAATGACTTCACTAGATGTACAAAGCATGTCGCCAAAATCCCACCGAAGGGGAAAGCACTCCAGACGTCATCATCACAAGAGGAGGAAACAGGAGGATTATGATGATGAGATTTACAATCATGATGGTGAAGTGGCTATGGAGGAAAATGTACCAAAATATGAAGAGACCGAGACCATAAAAGTAGACTTCACAGGAGGCCAAGAAAATGCCCCAAGTGAAGACGAAGGGGAGGTCGTTGAAGACCAGGCAATCGAGGGGGAAAGTTTAGAGGACAAAAGGAGACGAAGGAGGAGGAGGAGGAAGGGACTCAGAAGAAGGAAGGGCAGAAGAAGAGGAAAGGGAAGGCGAAGACGAAGACGAAGGCAGAGGCACAACAAGAATCGAAGACATCACAGGCGTGGTAAACATCACAAAAGTCGAAGACATCGCGGTAGACGTAGAAAACAAGACCAGGTTGAGAGCAATGATGCAGAAGTGGATTTGCAGACGCAATTAGCAGTAAAAGAATATTCAGAACGCCAACCAGCTGCGTCGAAGTCTGATGAAGAATTGACGGAAGGACAAGAAAACGGTGCAGGTGAGGTCTCCAAAGAGTCTGAAAGCGATGAGATTACGGATGAATACCAGGAAATTGAGGGACAGAGATTACAGGACGTGTGGAAGAAACTAAGACAACAGAAGGAACTGAGAAGAAGGAAGGGAAGAAGACGAAGAAGAAAGGGTCTGAACGGAAGGAAGGGAGGACGAAGAAGAAGAAAGGGTCTGAGAAAAAGAAAGGGAAGACGAAGAAGGAAGAGTCTGAGAAAATGGAAGAGAAGAGGAAGAAGACACCACAAAAGACGAATGCACCGTAGACGTGGGAAACAAGATCAGATTGATAACAGTGACACAGAAGTGGGTTTGGAGACACAAGAAGCATTAATAGGATATTCAGAATACCACCCGACTAAGATGTCCGAAGAATTTACAGGAGTTGACCGTGCAAGTGAGCTCTCCAAAGAGTCTGAAGGGAATGAGGTTGCAGATGAATACCAGGAAATCGAGGGACGAAGCTTACAGGACATGTGGAAGAAACTAAGACGACAGAAGGAACTGAGAAGAAGGAAGGGACGAAGACGAAGAAGAAAGGGTCTGAGAGGAAGGAAGGGAGGACGAAGAAGAAAGGGTCTGAGAGGAAGGAAGGGACGAAGACGAAGAAGAAAGGGTCTGAGAAAAAGAAAGGGAAGACGAAGAAGACATCACAAAGGACGAATGCACCGTAGACGTGGGAAACAAGACCTGGTTGAGAACAGTGACACAGAAGTTGGGTTGGAGACACAAGAACCATTGACAGGCCATTCCGAATACCAGCCGACTAACATGTCCGAAGACTTCAATGAGCAAGACGAGCGTGCAAGTGAGCCCTTCAACGAATCGGAAGAAGAAGAGCTTGTAGATGACCAGCAATTTGAGGACCTTGAAAACCGTCGAGAGAAAAAGAACGCACTGTGAAGTTCATGGTCTTTTTCTTAAATCAACATACTAAAAGTATAAGGGGCGCTAAGATATTCTCTTCAATTGTATTCTATAGAAAACACCTGATTATTTACTCATTGAATGAGACATGGTGCCGTAGCAGCCTGTGAAACCAAATTATTTGAATAAATTCTGAAAAATTATATTGGGTTTCCTGTGTTGCATGGGAAAGATATATTTCGCTGCGCGGTCTTTGAATAATGCACGACGCCAGAATAAGTAAGGATTTTTCAGTCGTAAATTAGCACCAAGTAGTCCAAATCAATTAGCTTTATATAACTGTAGTTTCAAGCGATAAAAAATACCAAGATTATGATTTTATTTTTGGGGTTCCTGTGTTTTACTTCTGAAAAACGAGTTTTCTGATCAGCGGTATATTTATGAAAACAAGAAAATCAATATGGCGGATGGAAGGATGGAATTTTCATAAATCTTCAAAAAATCGCCTTAAACATAACAATTTTTAAACTATTAGTAGCATGTAGGCGATATATCAAGAAGTAATATGGATAAAGACTTACCGTGTAAAGAAACAGCGCTCCTAGCGGGTCACCAAGGACCTGTTCGTGCCGTAAGATTCAACGCAGACGGCAACTACTGCATAACATGTGGTAGCGATAAACTCGTAAAACTGTGGAATCCACACCGGGAGGGTGGGAAATTCCTGAAGACGTACAGTGGGCATGGTTACGAGGTGCTAGATGTAGCAGCCTCCGTGGATAGTGGTAGGCTGGCTAGCTGTAGTGCTGATAGGACGGTGGTGTTGTGGGATGTCAGTACTGGCCAAGTCATACGAAGATACAGAGGACATATTGCTGTGAGTTAGAAAAATACACACCATTAGATTGAATGTGACATTTGGTATTAGTAGTAATTTATATCAGATTTGACGTCAATGTTATTATTAATTGTTTTATTGGTGACACAATGTAATGGTGACGACAATGATGAAGACTGTAGTGATAGTGATGAAAATGATGCTTAACAGTGGTGATGGGGAGTGATAATGATGATGATGCCAGTAGTGAAGATGATGGTGATTATGATGATGGTGGTTATGATGACGATGTAAGCAATAGTGATGATGACGTGACAACAGTTAATGATGACGACGACAATGTCATAACAATGCTACTTGCTGAAAGTGATGCAGCTGCTAATGATGATGATGATGATTAGAAATAAAAACCCAGTTATTATAATAGAATCTACAATTTCTTTAATTCTAGAAAGTAAATGCCGTGAAGTTTAACCAGCCTGATAGTACAGTGATCATGTCTGCTTCCTATGATTCAACGGTCCGGTGCTGGGACACCAAGTCCCGTAGTCAAGATCCAATTCAAATCATTGACGATGCTAAAGACAGTATCGCAGCACTTCAAGTATCAGAGCATGAAATACTCACAGGGTAAAATATATTCATAGTTTATATTTTTGCAAATTGATTAGTTTATGAAGATATTCTTATGTCTATATATATTATGTCTATATATGTGGGTTTCATGGCAGCCATGTCATGGGACAGGAACAAGATGTTTTTTCCTAACAAAATATTTATTTTGCAGATGAGCGTGTTTCATGATTTGTCCTTTCGCATGGCTACCGAATGAATAAACCATCTATTGCATGACAGAGTCACTATCCCAGACACCAAAGCAAAATATACGCTCGCATGAGTACCACATATGCTTCTAAATTTCTTACTTACGTTCTTAGGTCAGTGGATTGTAAGGTCCGTAATTATGACATTCGCATGGGTTCTCTGGTAGCAGACTTTCTTGGAGAGCCAGTCACTAGTGTTGCCTTTTCCCAGGATAGCCAGTG
>WUCR03283574.1:0-11557 GCA_009858155.3 Phymanthus crucifer
TCATTTTGAATCCGGAATGGCAAGAAGTCCGGAAAAATCCGGTAGTGCCAGTCTCCCGCGCGCCATGAAATTAGGCAGTTATGACACTTTTGATCATCTGATAGAAATTATTTTAACTTTCAAAGCAATGGTTTTGAACCATGTGAAATTTGATTCACTGTGTGTGGCCAAAACAAAATTCACGGTGCACAGCTTAAGGTATAACTTGGGCTGCTTGAAGTTTGATGGTGACTCACTGGGGATGTTTTTTGTTGTCTATATTATACATGGAATCTTTGCTGTCATATCATGGTTGTTTAGGCCCAGTTCAGATGTCAAATGTTTGCCGCATTGAATGTAATTGCCTGAAAACTAAGAAATTGCTAATTTTTAAGAAAATGCCGAAAACTACTTTCTAAGACATCAGCTCTCTTGCTTAGCATCAGGAGACATTATTGTTTGAGTTTTATATGCAATACTTTTATAGTTTCTAGTCCAAAAAATAGAGCTACGGTAAATATCTGAGACAATTACATTCAATGCGGCAAAAGTTCGACATTTGAATTGGGCCTTATACATTAATTTTTTATATTGAATCATATTATCAGTTTGAATGCTGTGGTAGCTCAAATGTTAATGACTGGGACATCAACCGATACTACAAATGTAACGGTCCATCTCCAGAAGAATGCGGAGTGCCGCATTCCTGCTGCATCATGAAAGAAGGCCAGGTAACAGTACCATTCCTTCTTATTGCATGTCAATGGCTAGCAAATAATTATATGCTATTAGATGTAAATTAGCCATCTAGCAACGTTGCAATTTGATCAGGCAATGTTCCAACTTCAGTTAGAATCTGAAATTTTTGACATTGCTAATAGGCCCTTTGCAGCACGTCGGAATGCAACTGAATTTGGAGGGCAAAACAATAGGTTTTGGTTCACTGGAGCTTGAGATTCTTTTGTCTTGCCCTCCAAATTCAGCTGCATTCCCACGTGCTGCAAAGGGCCTATTGGTTGGCAATTTTTGAATTGCAATTTGAAAATTTCAGGTTTCAGCTGAAGTTGGAACACCACTTGATCAAATTGCAACATTTGTGTCAGAAATGAACAACTGGTATGACTGTAAGAATCTCAGTCACTACCTACAGTAGGCCTTTTCAAGATTCATGGAATTTAGAGATCTCATGAATTATTATATAGTAGTACTGAATAATTAATTAAACTGCAATAAGCCAGTTTGTAGTTTAAGAATAGTCTTCAGTGTGCATGCGATTTTATCCCAAATTTCTTTTGTTTTATCCTTTCCTTTTTCTGGATTGAACAAAAGAAGGTGAGAAATTCAGGATAAAATCGCATGTGCACTGAAGACGATTCTTAAACTACGAACTGGCTTATTATGTGTTCGTTGCCCTTTACGGTACTTTCTAAAATACCGGTAACTGTTTTAGGAAAGTAAAAAACCCAGCTTTTTTTAATGTTATTTTTTCTTTTTAAGGCTTTAGTTAATTAATTCTTACATTTAGTTTGTTGCTTTGTCTTATAGAGCATTAACATCCAGTGTGGATGGCAAGTCAGGAAGAAACATGTAAGCATCAAATTACTAGGGAATGTTAAAGCAACATTACATTCTCATGAGATGCTTTGTCAGATGATAACTTACTTTTTACTAAATAAATGTTTTCAAAACACTCCCCAGGAGTCCCTTGCTTGTTACATATTTTTACCCTCATGGCAAGGATGACAAGCTGAAATGTCGTTTTAGTTGGTTACCTGTGAAAATTTTTTCAAGGGCAGATCAGGAAGAGGGGGGGGTGCTGAAGCCCCCCTCCATCCTGGTTTACCCCCTTTGCACTCACAAATTATTTTTGTGATTTCAAGTCTTACCCCCCCCTTCCCCAACTGGTGTCTTGCAAAATTAGCCCCCCCCCCTAAATTTTTGGATCCACCATTGGTTTTGTGTTCTGTGCAAGAGATGCGAGTTCAATTCTTAGTGATTTTGCATCTTTGTTTCACATTCCTTTCTTTAATCCATAACATTTATGTGGGTTTGAATACCAGTATTCATAAAACAGGGACTGCAGAGTGTATTTCAGAGGCGGTTCCAGGCTTTTTTCAAAGGGGGTGACTGAAATTTTAAAAGGTTGAGTGGACATTATTATTATACGTGCGGTGTGCAAGGGGGTTTCACGTAATCCGTAATTGGTCTAAAATTACCCATAACTAATGGATACCGAACCATGTCTGAAGGCATTCTAAAATGCTGAAATCAAATTTGTTTAAAAAGATAGATTTTACTGGCCAAAAAGGGGGGTGACTAGTCACCCCCATCACCACCCCTAATTCCACCCCTGTATTTGTAGTTAGGGGACTAACAACCGCTGAAGGCTGGAGCAATTAGAGGGTCTGGGGGCATGTCCCCCCTGGAAAATTTCAAAATTATAGCCCTTGGAAATGAGATTTTCAGTATTTTGAGGCACATCGAGAACATATTATTTTCTGCATCAAATTTATGAAAATATTGCATAACCTGGCAATGAGAAAAGGCATTTCTGATTGTGACAATGGACATAGATATTTCTGTCTTCACTTCAACCTGATGGCTTTGGTTGTTTGCAAAAAACAGGCTAAAGATAGCATCTTTATGGAAAAAATAGAAATGGTGGCAAAATTATTGGGGGTTGGGGGGGCTATAACCCCTCAGCCCCCCCTCCCCCCTGCTCCACAGTCCCTGTAAGATATTATAAATAAGAGGGGAGTGAAACCAAGTCCAGGTCATGTGTTATCACCGTAAAATAAGGACCTTTACTTTTCTGTTTACAATTTCAATCATATTTGATCATGTAAACATTATTTCCTTCAGCGTCTTGCTCTTGCCCAAGAGAAGAAGATCTACATTGTTGGGTGTCTGGATGCTGTCATTATTTGGTTCAGAGATCACTTGTATGTTGTGGGTGCTATAGCCATTGCTCTTGCTTTCCCTCAGGTAAGTCTAAACAGAGAAAATTTAGCATGATCTTTTTATTACTGTAAAACCACAGAAATCAGTACCGTCCCAGTGCCCCCCCCCCCCCCCCCCGGCAAATCAATTTTGAGCAAGCGAAAATTGTCCAATGCTTTCATGTCCTAATCCTTTAAAAAATATTGTCAAAAATAGTATTACTTTCTTTCTGGTTTCATTTCAACTATAATAAAAATGCCATGAAAAATTTTTGTTTTGTATACACTTTAAAGTGATCCCTATCTTTCCATACTTATTGTTGCTACTGTATGAGGGATGTACTGTAAAAGAACCACACTAGTTGTACTAGGAGGTCTTAGCCCTTTTAAACCCTTGATCAGGGGTGACGAAGAAACATGCAGTGAAAGACAGTAAAATTTGCTATCTCAGGCCAAATCCCAAATTATGGTCAGAAAATTTAACAATATTCCAATGAAGGGAAGGATCACTTCATTTCCAATGCTTGATTCAGGTATCTGCCCCTTGATAATCTCCGACTTGCCCCAAACAATAATCTACCTGATTTCTTTAGAGGTTTTATGCTGTTTAATACTGATTCTGGAGACTTTACTCATGCACTTTTCTATTTCAGTTTCTTGGCATCATCTTGACGCACATATTTGTTGGACAAATACGAGAACAAATTGCCGAGTGTAGTAAGCCACCTATGTACAAGTACAGACCTGATCGTACTCCTCTGTCAAGTGATTATGATCGCTAGACCACTGCCTTAAGCCACGGCTACACGAGCGAATTTTTGCTTGCACAGGCGACGCGATTTTCTAAAGATCACCAGCGCGCGAGGTGGCTACACAAGCAACAAATACTGGCGACAAGTCCATGAACTTAATTAATTTCACTGTGACTTTGTCGTCCATCTTGTCCGCCATCTTCAAAAAGACCAGAGCCTCAATTTCGTTCTCGGATCTCATTGGTCAAGTGGATTTTAATCGCGTCACGAGTGCAAGATAAAAGTTGCAGAGTGGCTACACGAGTGATGGCGTCCAGGAACTTGTTGTGAAAAAATCAACTCATTTGATTTTTCGCAACTTTTTCTGCGAATTTTTTGGCTGTTGCGTCACCTGTGCCAGGCCGCCTACACGTGCAATTCCATCGCGTGCTGGTGATCTTTGGAAAATCGCGTCGCCTGTGCAAGCAAAAAATCGCTCGTGTAGCCGCAGCTTTAATGCTAACGTTATAATCATAATAGCCTTGGTTCTTCAAGTCACACTGCCACCAAGGGTACCTGCAAGGATTTGCTCAACAACTGAAAAAAAAATGTAACCAATTTATACAACACTTCATGTTTTCATCTCAGTAATTGTGCTTGCAATGTGCTTATACTGCTTGAGTACTACAGTAGCTGCCATCTATGGCATCTAAGGCAAGTTCAACTACCACTGCAGACAGGTAGGGTGGCACAGGGGGGGTCACCATCATGTTTCATGCATTGGTATTACTGATGACAGTTCACACATCATGTACAGTCCTAAAGCAAATTCATGAGTGTAGTATTTCAAAAAATTTTATATTCTGCATACCAGTATTTCACGAATTTCTCTGTCAATTTTTACGATTCACGCACTCATTTCAGCCCGAATCTCACATCACACGTAACCCCTGGGCCACCCAGTACAAACTTATAGTTATCCTTGTACTTTATATATGATGTACCAAATAGTGTGACAACGATTTTGTAGTGTAAAGTGTTAAGAGGAAAAATTTCATAGTGCTGTAGTCCAGTTTATACTACTTGTAGTCCAAACTGCTGGAATTCCCTCTAACAGCTGTAGACCATGTCTTTGCAATATAAGTTTGTTTTGGATTTCATACTTATAAACATTTGGCAGATTATAACACAGTTCTTCAAATCACACTGTACACTAAGTGGTGCAGGGTTCAAAATAATTTCTAGCAAAATGCTAACATTTGCATGCTTTTTGGGTGTGGCCCTGTTTTATTGGCAGGGTGCTTTAAAATTTCTTTAAATTTTTTGTATGAGCTCCCAAAATTGCTGGCGAGAGAACTGCAAGGTATTTCCAGGAGCTGGCTGTTATTTTGAACCCTGGTATAAGATAACTCCATGCTTTTTATATATATCTTGTGGTAACTAATTAAGTTAGTAGTAAGTCAAGTAGGTTGCTTTTCTAATTTAACTTTGTTTAAGATAGATATTTATTGTCCCTGAAGAAGAATATAATTTTTGTAATAACTTAGTTTGTATTATACTGCTCTAACCAGAATCAAGTACGACACAAGTTTGGTCACTCATTTTTTCAGTGAAATGTGCATGATGTCTAGCTGGGCAATGTTGAATGTAATTTTGATAACAAGTGAGCTCAAGTCACTGAATTACCAAGTTGTAACTGCCATATTTCAAATATTATCTGGATTTAAAATGGAAATTGGGAGTTGGTTTTTGCCGAGGGAGGAAAACGTGAGAACCCACCCTAAAAAACTCTTTAACTAAAGCCAATAAAACAACTGTATGTACTACCGGTAGATAAAATTCTGAGCTTTGGCAGGGCTTAGAGTTCGAAGTGAGCGCTCTAACTGCTGGTTATCCTCACTGTGCTTCCCATTGATTTCGGTCACATCGGCTTATTGCTTGACATGTGCATGTTTTCACTAAAAAAGTTTTCATGACAAAACTTCTGCCGAGAGGCATTAGCTTGCTGTATACGAGTCTGTCCAGCTGTCATTAGCAGAGCCCCCCCTCCTCTTGTTCATCCTGTTATCAGCCAAAAGAAGATCTCTTCCTTAGCCCAGGCTAGAGTAAAGAGACATGTTTTAGCAAAATCTAAATGCTTCACAGATACTGTAGCTGATAAAAATGTACGTTTCTCTTTTTTATATGTACCTGATACACATAAGAAAAAAATGGAATTGTGTAGGTCATATACAATATGACATTTTTCAAGTAAGGTTGAATGCAATGGCAAAAGAATACAGACTACTGAGTGCCATTGCATGCAATGGATAAAGCAAAAATGCATGAAGCAAAGTAGAAATAAGACTGCTGCTTCTGCAGTGCTGGTTATGATGAATCTCTTATGCAAGCAACATCCAATGGTTGGGTACACGGTCCCGTTTTGAGATTGCATGAAGAATCAATCTGATTGACCATGCTGACTGCCCCACTATCGACGCATGCACAAGCATAATGACATATATTGCAAGTACAGTTAGTCTTCCATGCTTAGCTAACTTTCTGTGCTTGCATTTGTGGTTGCACTTCAGCTTAATTTTGCATCACTAATGAGTGGCAGGCTTACAGTCGTGAACGTCTAACCGTGGCCACATGCATAAAGTTCTTGACAGGTTTTTGACAAGTTTGATGTGCTACTTGTGTGTTATTGATACATGCCCACTAGATAAAACCATGGTGATTGGCTTAATGAACTGACCAGAAGTCGTCAATCAAACTTGTGAAGAACTTTATGCATGTGGCCACAGTTCGAGGCCATGACTGTAACATGACTATTAACGGCATGTTTTTTAAAGGATTATCTCTCGGCCTGATAGCCACTGTGTCATATATCATTTTTAATGATCTTTTTTCCTAGCTGCTTTCAAATCCTAACTTCCATACTTTGAAGTGTCTGCAATCATTCATAGCATGAACTACAGTCTTGGGAGCTCAAGCAATAGATAGCCTGTGTGCATCTGAATGTTTACTCGTAAAGAGAAAACTTTACAAGAGAAAAATCCGGATGCATGCAGGCTAGCAATAGATGGTGACCCTTGATTTAAGAATTTAGCAACGTCCTTGTTTGTAAAAAAGTTATGAATAATAATTCTAGAAATAAAGTGTCAACTTGTAAACTGGTAGCATCTTGGAGGAAGTGTTTGTAATTGACGTTAAATGTGAGTTTTGGGTTTAGGTGTTGGAAGATGAATAAATATAATTGCCCTATAACACTATGATGCCACGGTATGTTTACCGAGGGGCACAGAATTGCTGAAATGGCAATAAAAATTTCGACTAAATCTTTTTCTTCAGAAGTTTGGCTTCAAATTGTCTAGTTTCTATTCATGCATCAATGTTTCTCCTTCAATATTTATGGTATTTTGTTCATTCCTCCCCTCTGTTTTGTAATGCAATTTTATCGTGTTTTTCTTTGTGTTGTTGTCATTCTGTCCCCCTCTAGTGACCATGATCCTTAGCATGAAAACAATAGTAAGATTGTTTTGATGTGACCTCATAGTGTTATAGGGCAATTTCATTAGTGTATGCTAAAGAATTGACATTAGTTCCAGCAACTGGGCACAGTGAAGCAAGGTGTCAATAGATCGAGGTTTTGCAGGAGTCACGTGACGGCAGCCATGTTGCATGGCAGGAACAATACAATCGTTTTACATGAGAAAGAATTCAATTCCCAAGAACAGAGTGCTTTTATTGTTCTGCCATGCCTCCACAGGCAGCCCAAGCTGTATTTTGGGTCCCGTGCAAAACCTCTATTGTGGACAGGACATGATTTTCCTGCAATAGGAATCCCCGATAGCCCCCTCCCAAACCAGGCCAATTTTGCAGTTTTGAGAAATAATGCCTATTGTTCTTTTGGAGATGTAATGTTTTCATGAGCAGAAAATGTGACATTTCAGCGAATACCTTCAATATTTAAAAGTGGCTTTGCTCTAGTTAGTGTCACGAGTTAGCTCCAAGAACTCAAGACAGTCAAGGTACTTTAAACTCTTTTATTAACTTAATGAGAAAATATAAGGCATACATTCATGCACCTATCAAAGTAAACCCTGAGGGGGAGAGGAGTGTGGGCAAAGGGTGGGGATTTGCCCCAGGAGGGGAAACTGTTTTTGATCAAGTAACAAGGAAAAACGGAGGCTAAAGAGGAGATTGCCAACCAAATGGTGAAATTTTCGATCAAATCCCTGTCCCAAGGGCATATTTTTGCGATCAAATCCCCACATTTTGCCCGCACTCCCCCCACCAGGGTTTACTCTGATAGGTGCAAAGGTTTTCAGATTTACAATGGCAATGAGATACAAATAAGATAAAATCTAGGCTCAAAATTTATTGGATGCAGCATTTTTGGTGTTAAGGTATTTTTTTAAGTAGAAGGTATTTAAAATAATCTTGCAGAATATACATTTGCAGCAAGTTAACTGTACACATACAATAAATAATCTATAGCATATGCGCTACATCAGTCTAATTCAGCCTGTAAAAATTGTACAGATGTTTTAGGTAGACTAGTTTTGTTAGAAATAACAATTTTGAAGATGAGGACAGCGATGATAAAAAAAGTTTTTTTCTCAAGTTGAGTGATAAATTTTGGCAACAGTTTTATTTTGTCATATTTGAAGATCCCATTGTTCACGACAAAGAACTTTATTCCTATGAGGTCAAGTTCCTTAATACCTTTTCCACCTGTAGCTTGAGCAAAATGTCCAAATCAGACAAATGTGTCATTCTCTAGAGTTTCATTTTTCGTTAAGGTGAAGAAGTCTAGGTAAAATTGGAATAAACCAAGAAAAGTGTTACTCCTGTACAGTTTAAACTTGTTGTACTTTATCCATAAACAGTTATTCCTGGGGTCTGGTAGCCATCTAGAACCAGACAGGCATTTCCAGCTGTCTTGAAGGTTGTGGGCTACAACATGTCTTGGAGAGCACTGTCAATAATCTGTCACCTAGAAATCAGTGTGTTCTAGCAAACTCTTGCCGCAACCAATCAGTGTCTTTGTAAAATCTTGGGTCACCAAGTCTTAATGAAGTTCTTTTGTAAAAGTAGTAGTAGAGCACAGCACCTGTATTCACCAAGAAAAGTTTGCGCAATTATAAACAAGAACCTATAGAGATACAGTTTTAATTTTAATTTACAAATTTTAATTACCAATAGTCGGATCAAAATGAAATTAAATGGCAAGATTACAGCATTAGCTTGCAATTGTTATACAGGTTGGTCAGGGGGGGTATTACCACCCCAACTTGGGGGGGGGCGTCACTGGGTCCTCAACCCCTGAAACTATCACAGACTTAAAATGTTAATTTTACATACCCTACCCCAGACTAAACAAACAGTAGCATTAACTAAGTCTCGGTCATATTACATTGTTTTCAGTCACAAAAATGCCTCATAATTCAATAGATTTTGAATGAATAGACGTAATTCGCTTCGTATGCAAATTGACCATTTCAAACCATGTGACGTTTACATGATGGTCTCTGGAGAACTGTTTCTTTCAATATGAACTAAGGAATGAATTTCAGAAAGATAAAGGCACAATCCTCTAGAGACCATCATGTAAACATCAAATGGTTTAAAATGGTCAATTTGCATACAAAGCTCTCTTGTTCCAGCAGAAAGTGTTGCCTAATAGACTATAAAACAACCAAAACCTTATCCTATCCCAGAAAAAATATCAAAAAATGATACCCTATCCCAGACTTAAAGCCAAAAAAATGTACCCTATCTGGCAGCACATACCCAAATATAGGATAGTACCCCCACCCTACCCCTCCCCCCCCCCGGGAGGCTATACTTACCAACTCTTTGAAATACAAACAATGCTTGAAGGGCCTCATTCCATATGAATTTCTGTGGATCACCCCATTTCTTGGACTGTCGTGAAATAAAAAAAGACAATAATTGAGGTACCAAGATCACTACATTATACACCAGGGAGGATTGTTGGATCTGAATTTACAGTAATTGATCTTTCAATCCAATCCCTTCTTGGAGGATACCATATATTTACTTTGAAAACTCAATAATAATTCACGGGGGAAATGCAATAGAAATACTGTCAGTTTCATCTAAGCGAAAACACTTGAAACAAAAACCGCGACTAATTGGGGGCGGTTTGTCTGAGTTTTGATGTCTCTGTAAACTTTGACGTTTTGCACATGAAACTTTAACGTTTGGCACCAGAAACCTTCATTGCAATTTGCACTTAAATCGCTGATGTTTCGTATCAATGTTTCATGCTAAACGTTTGAGTGTAATGAGAAAATGCACAAAATACCTCAATGATTTTGATAGAGCTACACCTCATTGCAAATTATGGCCATAAGAATGTTTTCGTATCATTTTAGTGCCTCTTAGCTGTCACCTTTCAAATATACACGCCAAACATCGATACAAAACGTCGGCGATTTGAGTGCAAATTGCAAGGTTTCTGGTACCAAACATTAAAGTTTCACGCGCAAAACGTCAAAGTTTAGACATCAAAACTCAGACAAACTGCCCCCAATTAGTCACAGTGTTTTCGCTTAGATGAAACCGACAGTAATAACTGTGAAGAGTATATCTGTATATCAGATCAGAAATTCTGTTCATTTGGATGCATAAACTTTAACTCATATTTAATTTTCTCAAGATAAAATTTTCGTATCTCCTCTCATCCATGTAATATCCTCTATTTATAAAGGAAAACACCTTATGACTGATGAAAGTGCTTACCATTGTCCATTTTTAGAGTATCTGTATATCAGGTCAGAAACTCATTCATTTGGATGCATAAACTTTAACTCAATGTATTTAATTTTCTCTGTGAGATTAACTTTTATTACTAAAATTTCTTTAAAGTGCCTATGAGGCCTAATCAAATGACCTCCAAATTTTCAGTATTGGCTAAATATGAAGTGAGAAAATAAATGGTAAAAAAAATTATATGATTAGAGTGGTTCATCTTGGAGATATCAAGGGTTTTTCTTCCAATATGCTAATGAGTGTGACATCATAGGAGGCATGATTAAATATACAAAAACATTCTGGAGCAGTAAAACATCTTGTATGAATCATCATTGAATTTCTCAGGCTTTATAGATAGTCTTTTGCAAATTTGTTGTCTTGAAGTATTGAGTGTTTTGATTTACAAGCGATGTAAAAAAAATCAAATGCCTCCTATGACATCACACTCATTAGCATATTGGAAGAAAAACCCTTGATATCTCCAAGATGAGCCACTCTAATCATATGAAACTTTTTTACCATTTATTTTCTCCCTTCATATTTAACCAATACTGAAAATATCAAGGGTCATTTGATTAGACATCATAGGCACTTTAATCTCTCTTCTGACATTCACCATTTTTTTTTTAATATTTCCTTTTTATCATTCCTTTCTCTCTTTTTTTCTCTTTCCATTTTCTTTTTCCTTTTTCAGTATTTTCCTTCTGTTTTCTTTTGTTCTTCCTTCCTAAGCTTTTTACGTTTTGCTTGTTCATTTGTTTCTCTCAATTTTCTTTCATTCCTTTATTCATTGCTTCCTTCAATCATTTCCTTTTTCCTTCTTATTTTCTATCAGTTTTCTGTTTTGTTTCTGTTGTCATGATCATATTTCATCTGTTGTTCCTCATTTCATTCACAGCTGTACACAGGATTGACCGACTGACCTCAGGAATCTTAATATTTGCAAAGTGAGTTCCTTATTTCATGTGTCTTGTGCGTTAGCAAAGCGTTAGCCGTTCAGTCCAAAGCGTTTTAACGTTTTCGGAAAGCGTTAGCCGTTCATGAAAAACCGTTAGGTCATTCTAGAAAAGCGTTAGCCGTTCAGTCCAAAGCGTTTTAACGTTTTCGGAAAGCGTTAGCCGTTCATGAAAAACCGTTAGGTCA
>WUCR03283673.1:0-13690 GCA_009858155.3 Phymanthus crucifer
TTTTTTTGTAAAAAATCAAATGCCCGGGGTGTTGCCCGGGGGGCGGATGGGCACTCTTGGAAATGACTGGTACATTAGCATTGCTGTAGATGATAAATACCTCAATCTTAGACTTGACTCTTCTTGCACTCCTTCTCACAGGGAAGTATTTTGTGATATCTGATTCCTTGGATTTGTCCGCTTTGTTATTTCTGTTGGATGAAGAGACTTCATAGGTATTCTATGCATCATATATAGTATATGTAATCAGCAGCATAGAAATCATGCATAGCACGCAAGGAGAGAGAGATCCATTTACCCTTTACTTGAGGAGTTTGTTTTGGTTTTTCTTTTGGATTTTACAGGAACTGAATCAGAATCCTTTCTTGGACTGAGCAGAGTTTGTTTCAAAGCACAGCCTTCTGCTTGTTCGTCTTTGGGGGAACTTGAAGTACTATTTGATTTCCCTGACTTCTGTTCTTCAGGGAAACCAGGCTTTTCTCTTTCTTTCTCAGGATTTGGTGTAGACTCTTTCATTATACTTTTAGTGGATTCTGATAAACTCTTATTGTCTTTATTAGTTGGTGAGACCGGGAAAAACTTTGATATCTTGGAATCAACTGCTCCATCATCTGGTGGTGAAAATGTCTGTGAATGGCAAGAACTAAGCATGTTTAGCATCAAATATGATAACACTCTATGAATGCCATGTGTATACCTGTGTAGTTGGTGTTTCATGGCTTGTTTCCTTAGGCTTCTTGCCAGTATCTTTCTTTGTTTTGTTTCCTACAAAAAGACAAACTGTCTTAGCTCACAACAACAAATAACACACAAAAACATCGTTAAACAATCTTATTTCTTTCCTTACTTTTTCTTGGCATCATTAGACAATTTTTAACCTCGGACTCAGAAAGAGAACAAACGAGTTCACAAATAATATTTTGGCTCCAGTTTCAAGTTCGACTTGAAGAAGACAGTAGATTTCTCGTGAACTTTGCTAGTCCGGTAAGCAGTTCATATTTTGAAACACCAAATGCTATTGGCTATATGAAACAATAGGGGCTAAATGAACCAATCATGAAGTGGCTTATGGAAAAATTAATTCGTACTTCACTCGTTATTTAACGAACCAACAATCGCCATATGATCGGTAAAAGCTCGGCCATTAACAGAAATGCCACAGGGAGTGATGGGGGTGATGGGGTGCTTTCCTTTGTCACAAAAAAAACATTGGTTAGAAACTAAATGGATCAGTCACTTTTCCGAAATTTCCAGCCGAAAAAAGAGGACAGCCTTTCGGGCTAGTCTAGCCGTTCCATTTAGCAAAACCTAAATAAGCCCAATGAAAAACTGGTCATGTCGGGTTTGATTCAAAATGGTATGGTCTCTTCCAATGATCCAATTGCTAAACCTAGAAAAACAGTTTGAACTATTCCATTTGTACCGTCGTTGTCTCGGTTTCACAAACCGGATTTTGGACAGATGTACCCATGATATCGCCCCAGCAGAGGCAGCACAAGGTCTACTGGGTTGATGTCACTGTAGATACTCGGTGATCAAACTTTTGTTTTCTTAAAAATGATTATTAACATAGGAACTAGAAACAGGCTCGAAGATAAACTAGAAACAGGAAAATTTTAGATTTAAAAATAGTTCGAACCTTTAAAGCAGGGGCCGCGGAGAGGGAGGGTCTGAGGTGGGGGGGGGGGGGCTCAAGCCCTCCTATTTTTTCCTAATATTCACTAAATTTTACCGCTTAGCCCCCAATTTATAACTTTTTAAATTGGTGCTCCGCGGTCCTTGTATAGAGTTTATACCCAATCACCGTCGTATGAATGTGGATAAATTTCCCCCCTTTCTATTAGGCCATGGTTTCAGCGAACAGGAAACTGGTAGGCGCTGATCACGAAAAGATCAAAACAACTGCATCGGGGAAACAAGAATTTTTAAATGAAATAAAGTCATTTGAATTTTACTAACGACGAGAGTATGGGTCAATATGTGTAAATAATTCAAGTGAGCAGAAGACTGATTAATTTCAATTATCTCAAATCAGAAACACATAAGGGGGTTTTCAACCCTCTTTTGAGTTTCTGGTAAAATTGATCAATCTCAACATATTTTTACGCTGTGACTCGAAAATGACGAACTCTTTTACATGTGAAGTATTTTTACGGTTTCGGAGCCGATATCGTTCTTCCCTATTTTTAGCTCAAGTGGGATATTTATTTCTTTATGGTTTTTATGACGAAAGCATGACGTAAATAGTGCGGTTTTAGCATATTTTGTTCAGCTGTTTTCCCGGGGGGGTGCTCCCATATATATTGCTATATACGGATATGTGCCGCTAAACAGGTGCTAAACACGGTGCACATTTCACATGAAATTGTCTAAAACAGGGAATATAATTTTGACAAAAGGATAGCTAGTTTCTTGTTTTTGTGTCTTCTATAGTATGGTACGATGCGTAAGATGCTTGTCATAAAATAGTAGATTGGTATACAATTTCCCTCGTCATAGATAGGTTCCATTTCTTTTTATTTTTTGACGTTCTAGTGTCTTTTAAAAATAGAGTCAGAGTTTTGGACTTCCGGCGGCACATCACTATCCAAAACGGGGTCGAGTACCCCCCCCCCCCCCGGCGCTGTTTTTCAATCTATCGTAGGCGTGCGAAAGGAGAGCATTTGCAATGTTTGAATAGAAATATTTTTATACCACTCGCGAAACCATGGAAGCGAGAAATATTTGTTCTTTTGAAAAAAAAGTGTCATCGTGTAAGAAAAATGTACTAAAGAAGAGAAGAATGTCTTGCTTTTTTTGGGATTTTTCTGTACAGAATATTTTTTCGTATTTTAAAAACTTTAGAACAACATCCATTCTACGGAAGTCCAACTTGAAATTGAAAGTGTAATATTTCACGAGTTCTACCCGTCGTGGCTTTTTCTGATTGGTCAACCTTTGATTAGCAGCTGTCAGTCATATCCATATTTGGCAGAGAGTGACGCAACCAGCTGTTCGAGTTTCTCAGACTGACTGACTTCGCTGCTCTAGTAAAGTCGTGAAATTGGTCGAAGACGGTGGTGAAGTTGTACCGTGTTACAAATATTCCACAATGGAGTCCCCAAACATCAACAGAGATGCTGTTTTAAAATCTTTAGTTCTCAATGAGACAAATTCCGAAGGCCAGCCAAGGAAAAGGCGAAGACTGGATAATTTAACAGCCGAAGAAAGAGCTCTTCGAAGGTTCGTGACGGAGGAAACCGAAGAGAGAACCATAAGCTAATTGAAATTGACTACGAAATGAACAACAATATGCTTTTTAATGGCTTCTCTTACCAATCCTTGCTATACTTACTTGTCTTTCTCGCGTATAGGATAATTTTTGATATTCTTAGAGTGATTTTAGCAATTTGTATTTATTTAAACAGGAAATTAAAAAACCGTGTAGCAGCACAAACTGCCCGCGACCGAAAAAAGGCGAGAATGCAAGACTTGGAAGACGCGGTCGAACGGTTAGAACGCGAGGTAAATATTCTTATATTTTTTTGTTTGTTCTTTTTATTTTTCTGAAAGCCTTATCATTGGCCGTTTTTGTCACTGCGGAATTCAGTAGCTGTAATATAGGTGAAAGTAGTTGGCTAGTGTAGTAATAGAATCCTCCGACTTGTCGATATTGATTCGCGTCCGTATATCAAGTTTCACTATCTTTCTACAACTCTTGAACTTACTTATTATTCTTTTGACGGCGCTTTCAGTCCTTATTTTCACACATTTTTATTCATTTACACTCAAATATTTACAGTGAGTCTTTCAAAAGAGATTTTTTTGTCTTTATTACTCGAATAACCCTAAAATTCGTGTTTGAATGGGGAGGAATTTGCATACGGGAAGACTTCAATGCATGGACAGACATGTCTTTACCTGTCTAGCCTTTTATTTCGAAATTAAATACTCGAGATAATATTTCACGAACTTTGAATAGTTCTGATAAAGGTCTTTTATTATCTTAAAGACAAAGCCCCTTGATTGGACTGGTTTTGTATTTCTACCCGTTAGACCCTTACATGATTTTAGGTAAAAATCTCCTCCCAAAAACTTTGAGTCCAATTCTTTTTGTAAAGATTTCAATGAAAATTATTGTTCGTTTTCTCTCGAAGGAACGGAATTTACTCGGTTAAGGATCCTATGGAATCTTCTAATCCACTTCGCCAAGGGCATCAAATATTCTTTTGAATGTTCTATTGAAAAAAAACACCTATTCAAAAAAGATTTTATAGTGTTGAGCTGCTGTACTTGTTGCTCATTTTAAATGAAAATTTTCGTCTTTTCTCTCGCAGAACAAAATTCTTCGAGAAAACAACAAAAGATTACAGAAACAGACCGACTCCCTTTCGACAGAGAATTCTGAACTGAGAATTCGTCTTGGTTTGACCCCACCAGTATCACCAGAATCTTCACCATCTCCTGTATCTTTACCCCCTAGTCCAGAATCCTCATACACTGTAGACGATCACCAAAACGGCTGGGTTGTGATCAAAGAAGAAGCAGAATCTAAAGAGTTTGCAGCGCTCACAGCTTCTCAGCAGCAGAAGAATCTGATTCTGTTTCTTTTAGTGGTCACGACTTGGCTAAGGATCAATACCAGGTAAGCCTTCATTCACGAATGAGATAGTGATCAAGTGGGAGAAAGACTCCCACCCACATTGTTTGAACATCTGTTCCTACACAAACAGAAGCTAGTTTTTCTACTAAAAACACGAGTATGAAATGATTTACCTGAAATTTTGTTCTCATGAATTTTTAACCAATATTGTGAAATATTAGAAATTGGAGTGTCACCATTGCCATGGATAAATAATTAGCAGTCTTAATTGACCACATGTCAAGGAAAGGCTAGTATTGTTATTCATAGATGATGGATACCCCTTCCAATATGAACAACTAACAATATTGTTCTCTCTTTCTTTTGCAGTCTCAGTTGTTTGTTGGTCTGTTTGAAGATGATGAGTCCAGCGATGATGACAATGGCTCTGACCTCCTCAAGCCAAAGCAAGAAAACAAGTCAATCTCATCCTGCTGTCATGGAAACACAACTACAGGAAAAACCTTCAAGATCAAAGCAGTCAGAGACCAGGAGGTCCAAGCCCTCCCACAAGGAATTGATGGTTTGGTGGGGCCAGGAACTGAATCCATTGACGAGATCTTAGGTTACAAGAATCTGACTGCAGAACTTGACAATCTTGATGTTGAACCTGGGACCCTTGGTGACAGTGGCATTAGCGTGTGGGAGGAATCTTTCACTGACCTTTTCCCTTCCCTTCTTGCAGTCTAATTCATGATATTTATTCAAGATATGTCTACCGGTATTTCAAGTGTGTTAGGTTGCTATGCAGTATGGAGTAGTTTTACCCTTATTAGACAAAGACAAAGCCATACCCTGAAAAAGCTTGTCTGAAAGAAATCTTGCCAATGATGGCTAAAATTCTCTTGCTATTGATTAGAAGAGCAAAGTTCTATATTTCTAACCAAAATTGATATATATGACCATCAAAAGGTGTTATTTTTCTAACAAAAATTGACCATGTTATCTTGTCCCACTTGATAGCATACAAAATAGGTCAAGAAACCTAGTTGGACCAGTATAGTTCTGCTTCCACAAAGGAAACACTGTGTATTGATAAGATATCTCAGATTCGTGTCTGATATCTTTGAAGCAAGCTACTGGTAACCAGACATGTAGCGGTCAACTGGGCTGCAGTTTGAAATCAAATCCAAATGAAGCAAAAATAGTGCTCTTCAGAAAGAAACATTTGTAAATACTCAGAATATGAAATAAGTAATCGTAAAAATCAGTAAATCCAAAATCAATTACATCAATTAAATATCTCGCAATATATTAAGAGCTAAAATCAGCACCATTAACTTTTATTTTGTTTCCATTGTTTTGAGCCCCCTACCCATATTTCATATAAAAATCCTCCATGGGGGTATGGATAATATCTCTGGAAACAATTTGATGGCTGGGCTCTGTAATCCAACAAATTTATAAACCAATATTATTAACAATTAATTGTCAGTATAAAATAACCATATAATCAGTGAAAGATTCCTCTTGGTATAAAGTTATGAGAATAAATGTTTGTGTTGTGGGGGAATGTCAATAAAGGATTTAAGGTTCAACTAATGTGACATTGTGATTTGATTGGTGTGTATTTCCTGGGAAATGGATAGTGCATATTATTCAACATACTGGTACACATTTGATTTTGAGACATTTGAGAAGAGTCTGAAAGAGATGGAAGAAAATGGTAACCAGGGAGGCTAAGATATGGTGCTAGAGGGTGAGTACTAGTTGTAAAGCCCCACCCATACAAGACAGTCTAAGATTCAAGTCTAGAAAATGGTACATTATGTTTGAGAGAGCTCTTCATGTCTGTGCTCTTCTTTCACTCGTCGGTTGAAATCAATACTTTTTACTTGTGCCCCAAGGGTAAGGCCAGCACAAGTCTAGGGTTTGGATTTGTATCAGTCTCTCTATCTATAGTTGTGTCATGACTTCGCATAGCCTGGTCTCCGGGGAGAGTGGAATTCACTTGACATTTAAGGTTTGAGCAAACTGAGCACATGCATATCATTACAACAACTATCAAAGATAACAGATATATAAACCTACTTTTGATCAATGCTATTCAATGTCACATCAATTTCATCCTTCTAAAACATTAAAACCATATTTTAGGGTCTAAAATGATAAGTTATTTTAGAGAAGTGACAGACATTCGCTGTGAAGTTGTCTGTGATATGTAGACAGTTCATATCAAATTATAGCGATTGGCTTGTATTCACCTTGGTAGCAGTACATGCTACTAGCGAGTCTAGTTCTTTATAAGATCAGTAATGTTGAATTAAACTCCTGGATAGTGAAATTGCTCTACTTTTTAACAAACAGCTCAAACATAACTTTATTTAACAAGTATTAAAAAATATTCTCATTATCACCAAATGTAATGTCTCAAAATGAAAAAACAATTATGCTTGAAAGCCTCGGGGTAGATGTCACAGTCATTAACATTTTGGAAGAATAAACCTTTATAACTTGCAACATTGAGATGAAGAAATATTTCACCATTCTATACTTCATGTAGAATCAGTACTCCAAGTGTTGTCTCGGTTGTTTAACAAATAGAAACAAATTATTCAATTTAGATTTCAAACTTATAAAATCCCATTAGTAAAGACTCCTTTGCTGATGATTCATCTTATACACATGCACACCTCTCAACTGATTACAAATGACACACACTTATGCAATTTGTTTTAATCACAATGGAAAATATATCTTTCATTTTTTGGTAAACATCTAAAAACTAAGGTACTTGCTATATTAGGTCATATGTCATAATGAACTTAATACATCATAAAATATTTACACCACCATTCCTCATACCAAGCATAAAGCAGCAAGCCTACAGTCACAATACTTATCTGTCAGGCATCCACCCAATACGCTATTGGATGACGTGAGGACTGAGGCAACTCTGTGATATCCACAACCTCACATGACTTCAAGTTGTTTTTGATCTGTGGAACATTGGATGTCAATAACATATGTCAATCATATGGTGCAGCACCAGCGGTGGGTACAGGGTCATGCTATTGAGGAAAATGCTAAACTGAAAAAAGCAGCAAACTTGAAGGAAAGGCACATTAGGACACCAACTGGGTTCACTCCCATAATTTATAGTAAAATAAAATTCCAAAAAATAAGATAAAACTTTTCAAATTGCACTTTTCCCAGACTGACGATTCCATCAGCTGGCTTTTAGTCATTTCAGTTTTCTCATCCCAAAATATTTTGACCAAATCTGAGAGGGTAGATGTTGTGTACCCCTTACCAGATCCACCTGTAGAGACGAGCATTGCTGACATTGAATTACCACTGATGGAATATTCTTGGTAGAACTTACTATTTTTTTCTTTCTTGAGTTTGATCTCTGTAAGAGGGATCTTTTAACAATCCCATCAGCCTTCTTTGCTGTTGTGGCATCTTCTTCGCTTGACCTGGGATTAGCACATTGGTTAATTCAATATTTGCATGGTATACATTGTGCAAACTAATCATGGTTACATATTTACTTTTGTGGTTTTGCATCTGTAATGCAGGGTGGTAATCCATTTACAACATCATCTGGTTTTCCTGAAGAAAGAAAAATATAAATCAGGTCGTCAATGAACACCATATTTCTAGAGATATCAAAGATCAAGTACTAAACAATACCTAGTTTTTTTTTTCCATTTTTCTTTTTGTTCAAGCTTATTTTCTTTCTTTTTTCCTCATCACTTGCACTTCCTCCAGCAGGTCTTGCTAAGGTTGGTTTTCTTGTTTGTCCAATCAACTGGTCATGCACCTCCACTTGGGTACTCCTACTAGAAGTTATTGGTAATAATAAACCAGTTAAAATCAAACTCAATGTTGTTGCTGTTCTTCAGGCGGAAAAAAGACAGACAGAGCCTTGTGAGTAATTTTCCTTATGAGTTCTGGGAAATATGCATTACATACATGATAATAATAATAATATTGATTATAATAATGATATTTACATAGCGCACTTTTCTTTGTGGAAATATTCAAAGGCTCTTACAATTAGATGAATAAGGTGGTTTGAATGAAGTGTAGTCACTACCAGGGTGTTATGATGTCCTCAGTGGTTCTTTTACACTGGGTTAGGTGGTGTGAGATGGAGGCACCATTTATCATGATCAACAGACAGTTGAACTATTTGCAGATCTATGTAACAAAGGCAGCACCTTCTCCCCAGGTATTTCAAGATCCTACTGTAGGTGGGTTCTGTCCGCCAGATGTTAAACCCCAAACCTCCCGGCCACAAGTCCAGCACTCAACCATCTACCCAACCAGGTGGCGGACAACACAATAATCAGAGATAGAAAGATTCTTACCCAGTTCTCAAATCTGCAGGACACGAAAGAGCTTTGATGCTTGCTGACAACAACTGGTTTGGTTTAGGTATGTGAAGTGCAGGTCCCTTAATACAGAATGAACAATTAATAATGATTCTATTTATGAATAGCAGAATATTAGAAGATTATAATTAGTTAATACTTGACATTAGCTTTTAGTCAATAAAGAGCAAAACAATGGAAAAATCAGGTTTGCTCACGGTCTTGGGGAGATCCAATGATACCCGTGGCTGATCTTTGTTCTTGGGTGCCTGCCAAGCAAGAAGACAGTGATTTGAAAATGATTATCACACATACAGTTGTCAAGAGGGGAGAATTGGCTATTACAAGGGTAGCAGCATCTTGCCATATTGCAATATTACAAAGACACAATGCCTGTAATGTCCAGTGTGACACTGCAACATCTGATAGAAGAGTAGATTTCATACAAGTGCAAAATGCAGCGTATCCTGACCGTAACTTGATTTTATTTTCTATGTTTTTGTCTGTACTGTAATTCTGTCCCTGTCGTAACTCTTACAATCTGTTCCCCACTCATATGAAATCTGCTCTATGCAACAATGTTTACAATGCTGCAAAATGTCTGCACAACAGGAGTTAAGGTGGGCATGACAGTTACTGGTAGGACCCAAGAACAAAGCCCTGTATGCATTTGGGGGCATGCAGCATTGGGCAACTTGGATGTCAAAATGGTTGTGAAATTGTTGGCTGGAGATTGAATTAAAAGTAGCCAACATTACTTTATTTTGTGTTATCCGTCATATATCAAAAAGGAAAATTATTATTACATAAATGGACTGCTGCAATGTCAACAAGATCTGATATTGGAAAGTTGGACACATTCAGATGTGTATCTTTTAACCTTCTATTGTGTTTATCATATCTATGTAACATTCACCTGTGTCCTGGGAGTACTCTCTGTATTAGATCCACAGCTAATCTTTTTAACAGCTGTTCTGTTAGTGGACAAGCTGGATATGGTCTGTGAGCTCAACCTCCTTGGGGCTGCAAGGGCTCTTTTGGACACCCTGGACTCATCTAGTCCTCTCTTTGATGCTGAAGAATGAAAAAAATATATGATACCGGTAATTAAAATTGATCATGTCTAGCTAGCCCATCTATTTTGATATAATATGTAATATTATTATTATTTAATATCACTATTCAAAAATACATTTTGTTCATCCTATGGGATACCAACCATTTCTTTTCTAATTTATTAACAAATAAAATCCTGCACTTAGTGGTCAAACCAGGAATACTTGCCAGTAGCGATGTTCTGTGTCATTCTTTCAGTTACTTTCTGTGCAGCTGCCGATAGTGTTTCACCGGAGAGGTCACTAGATGATGTACTCTTGAAGGAAGAGCAAACCTTCTGCCTTGTGGTGGCTGTTGCACCTGCTACTATACTGGGAATGAAACAACGCATGGGTTTATAGACTGATCCTTATGGAACAAACAAGGTGACTATAATCTCTCAATAAATGGATGACTGTGACTTGCAATAGTCTGTCGACAAGGTTCCTGTTTATAATCAAGGCAATATAATGCAGGACTCCTGATTATGAATAGCTAGGCAGCATGGGTTTTCTTAAATTACTGAAATGCAAGGCATGATTTAATTTCAAATAGAGGAATCCCAGCAGCCTACACACTGACAGTGACACATAGCATTAAACATCATTATATACCATTTACCTTGATGTTTTTGTAGCGGCTCTTGACAGTTTCTTAGGCACTGCTGGAGCATTCTTGGTGCTTTTGATGAATCTCATCACCCAGTTCTTGACTCCTTCAACTGAACCAAACTCACTAGTGGGTAGACGTGACCAGGGATTGGAGTTATTCATATCTAGAACTGCAACAGCTAATGCTCTACCAACCTATAACACATGGAGAAATGGTGCTTTATAAGTCAATTACTGTTATCGTAATGGATCAAAAGATTTTATATAATGACAAATGATAACATAGTCAACAAGATAAATATGATGGTTGCTTTTGAATTGGTGATTCCAAAAAACCACTTCAGGTATTGTGATTTTAAGAAATCCCAAAGGATTAAACTTTTTCTTGTAATTACAAAGCTTGAATGAATAGAGAGATTATCCTAGCACTGAATGTATGCACTCAGTGATGTACCTCTTCATATATCTCAGTGGTAAACTTAGGAGGAAAGCCTGGTGGAGGAGGCGGCGTGGCTCTGCCACTGTCACAGGTTGCTGGGGGTACTGGGTTTAACATTCGGCCACTGTTGTAGTTACATTCCAATGTGTAGCTGAGCAAATCAAAGATGAATATAAGATATGCCATTAGTTACATACATAAATTATAACCCTAAACTCTTAGCCTGTTTTCTTCAGCAGCACCGGTAGGAAGAGATATTCCCTTTCCTTCCTTACCAGATTTTTTGCCTAAATAAGCATGTGTACTCCCATGATATCATCCTGACCTGTGTACAATGGATGTTGCCTTGAATACAGCTACTCGCCCACTTCCCTCCTTAGACATGCCATCTCTTTTATCCTTGGTATACATATTCTTTTCAGTGAAATTGCAACCAGTGAAGTCAAAGTTGGCTGAATTGATGGACATTAGTTTTGGATATAATATAGATTTGATGTAGTCCTCCTCATTGTCCATGTAATTGGCATAAATAAAACACCCTCTTTTGGATGCATGCCCATGAAGATCAACATAGAATGCTACGTCCCCAGTCCTCTTTGAGCCATCTTCTGTCAAACAACCACATGCAAACGTATTTTGAAGATTCTCTGATGATTCATTTGCTTGTATGTCTAGTTGTTTACCCTCATTTCCTTGCTCCTGTTTGTCATCTGATGTATCATCCACATTTGTTTTCTCTAATATTAAAGGTTCTGTGTTGTTTAATGTCTTATCTACAGTTGTATTTCTAGACTGCTCATTATCTGCTCCAGGATCATTCTCACAAGACACATGTTTAGCATTCTCATTATCCTGATTGCTCTTACTGCTGGCATCATCCAAACTCATAGAATTAGTCAATAATGCCAGAGTCTTTGTTGCATCTTTCATTGTTCTTTCACCACAAGAACAAGTTCTTTTCTTGATTTGATGATCTGTTTTATTATGATGATACATGATGAGAGACTTTGCAGCATATATGGTAGGGTGTAGTCCTGGATCAGGATTAATGTATACTCTATTGAGGTTAACCCCTCTGGAGTCTGTTCTGTAATGTCCCCTCTTGACCCCATCTGGGTTGAGCATAGGGATGAGTTTAAAGACATACTGGTCCCGTAGCATTGCAGCCCGTGGGTCATCTTGTCGGAGAATAAAATCTAAAAATCCATTGAATACAAAACTGGAAGGTGTCTCCCCAGGATGAACTCGAGCACTCAAGAAATAAACCTGTCAAAATATAATAGTTTACTTCAGCATGTGTAATTTAGGATTTAAACACTCATTAATAATTCATAAGCTCATGATCCAATTGGAGCCACCATACACATTATTCACTTTCATGGACCTTTATACTTGATAAAGCCTCTTCATTAGTATTCAAGTGATCTTCATAAAAAGACCACTCACATATTATGAGGATGACTTCATCAGGGATGAAGGTACATCCAAGTTTAGATGAGACTCAGAGCTTCATCAAGGTCATAGTAAACCCTAAAAATCTTCGAGCTTCTTTTGAATCTGGTTGCGCATGCCTGTGATGTCTATTGAAGTATAAAAATCCATGTTCATGATGTGTATGGTGGATCCAGTTGGACCAAAATTTATGAATTATTATCGAGTGTCTTAAGCAGTTTAAAAAACTTGCAGATTGTGTTTTATCAGGTATAAAACCACTTGGCTACACCTCGCGGTTTTATACCTGATATAAGTTTACACTCCTACTCGTTTCTTGAATACTATGTAAAGGTCTCCTGCTGATCAACTTTTATCTAGATCACTTAAATTATTTGCACCATAACAAACAAATTGCATGATTTGTACAAGAGTACAAATCAAAAATAAAAATGTACTCAAAGCACTTATTTGAAAAAATGCTACGTAGGTTATTCCTGCATACTAGCCATAAACTGCTAAAGAATGAAAGGCCAAAACCATATTTCTACACATTTCATACCTTTTTCCCCTTGAATTTATGAGCTCTTGGAGTATCCAGATCAGGGAAAAGTTTATCTAGTCTTTCTTCTCTCTCTTCTGTCATTCCTTTACAAGATGTTACAGTTAAAAGATCCATGCGCAAGTCATCCAGTGACTTCCCCAACAATTCTCGATAATAATAAATAGAATTGCTTGGTGATAGAGATGTCAATGTCTTACTAGAAGCATACAGCTTGTCTAATGAGTCAAGATGTGTCTGGAGCTCTGAATAGGAGTAAGGATAACAAAAGGCAAAGTAATTCACTGAATTCTTCTGATCTGGAAACCGATACGTGAATGACAAGATGAACTGACCATCAAGAGTCTGCAAGAAAAAAATATTACATTATTCATCAGAGTTTTTCAAAGAATTTTAATTGAATCAGAGTGCAAAATTCATTTTATATGCTGAGGGAATAGTAATTTTAAGTGTCCACTGGTGAATTTGCACCAGTCTATGTAATGCAATAGTCAAATGAAACCCCCACCCCCATGGTCCCAGGGCAGGGTGGGGCATAGGTGGGGGATTGATCCACTTTTGAACGAAAGTTTGTCCCCTGGGGGTGGTGCATTTGATCGGAATTGACTCTGG
>WUCR03283769.1:0-13668 GCA_009858155.3 Phymanthus crucifer
AAAAAAAAAAGAGACTACAGCCCTCCTCCCCCCCCCCCCCCCCCCCCCCCCCCCCCCCCCCCCACTACCACCACCACCATGTCGTAAGAGAAAAGAAATATTGCCAGTACCAGCAGTTTAGTCTACATTTGGTATCTACCGATCACGTATTCTCACCGATCACGAAAAGAGAAACAAAGTCATTTGTATCACCTTATAAGTTCCCTGATGATGGATCAATTGATCCGAAAGCTCGGAAGGTAAAATCCTTCAAAAGACGTAGAAAAAGCTGTTATTCTTAAATTATGAATCCTACGTACAGAGACGTCTTAAAAATAAAGATGCTATATAAGATTGTTTATTGTATACTGGTTCCTGAGCAAATAGCCTGCTTTGCCGTTTTCGTTGGCGAGATTCCCGAGCGTAAAAAATCGAGTCGACAAAGCAGGCTACTGAGCAAAGTTCTCAAGACCTTTATCACATTGGTACCGTATCCTTGAATACAAGAATAAAACACCTATTTATTGAAAGCCAAGTTATGCCATTGAAAGTACGGGTTGTTAGGAGAGTGCCGAACATGGCCATCACCATGCGCCATTGTCCAGAACGACACGAGTACCCAGTGTGACAAAGACATGATGGATAGTTAGTCCTCGCCAATAACTTCTTTTACGCCAACGCCCTTATGTTTCAAATACTGGCACTTGTTCTAACCACGCGTTTTTTTTATATGATTGACCGGATACTTTGGTTAGAGGTGACGGCGGAACACGTTGGGTAAGGTTGCTCTTTATTTCCAAAATGCATTTATAATAACAAACTTCAATGATGGGGCTTAAATAGACAGGTATTTGAACAGAAAATAGAAATTTGGTACCACGTTGGAACTAGTACAAAACGCTGGACATTGATAAAAAAGGTTCTTAAATATGAAGGTTTATTAACGATGAGAATGGGCATTTATTTCTTTCATACCTTGAAAAAACACTCTCCCAAAGTTGCAAGGGAAAGACAAAGCTAAACAAACGAAACCAAACAAAAAAATAAAACTTAATCCTTAACAAAAGAAAATGAATTCTTTTCTACCAAACAAATATATAAATAACGTGGCTTTTCTCAATTCAAACAAAAAGAGCGGGAAAATCATTGGACGATAGACGCGCGCGCGTGCAGCTAAAGAGCGGGAAACCTTTACGAAAAAATGAAATAACATTAGTATGGATGGTGCCGTAAAATTAAATCTTTTTTTTCAAGGCTGCATGGTTTAGTAAGGGTATCTGTAAGAGTATTAAATCATAGGTGTATGCAGAAACAGAATAAAAATGCTTCCCCATGTCCTCGAAGTGTTAAAAAAAAGCTAGCAACGAAAATAGAATAGATAAAGGCTCGATCCTTTTGTCCGAACGGGTTTGTTCTAATTTTTGGTGTTAATGTGTAAAAACCTACGGTTTACTGCACCATTAACCGCAAATCTTCAACTCGTTATTGTTTACTTAGAGTTTTTTAAACAAATTAAAATATTTGTGAAAGGAAAAACATCTGAAAGACAAATCACAAATCAAAACAGTTTAAAAATTAATACAATAAAGACAACTGTTCAAATTGAATTTGTTATAGTTTTAATTTTCATTCTAAAGGAGCCAAAATGAGTGAGGTTTTGGGAGTTAATTCACCGTCTAGGCGGCGAGATCAATAATCGAAGGCAAACCGTTTCAGGTGTTTCAATAAAGCTATTAATTTTTCATACAGGACAAGTTTAATTCCAACTTCAAATTATTTTTAAGTTTAATTACGTCGGCTTTACTTCAAAGCTATTGGTCAGTAAACAACGATTTGTATATTCTCAAGTTTTTGCACCAACATGAAAAAACAAAGTGGAGATTCACGGACTTCACTTAGATAAAGGCGAATGAACTGAAGAAGGCAACGGTTAAAGCAACGGTTCATTGGAAGTCAATAAACCTTAAAACTTGGCTTTTATATTATTTATACTTAGCCAATATGTTTTCCAAGGTTATAATCTTAAATACAGAGTACTTAATATTGCCACCCTTGTGTGTACCAGCGACTTCTGTGGCATTATAAACCACTGCTAGTCCATACCTGTCCTTAGAACCCAGCACACTGTCAAGAAACAATTTATAAAAATACAAAAGTTCAGTCAAGGTCATATTACATCAGTCTCCATGTGACTGACTCTATGAAAAACCAACAAGAAACCAATTCATAGCACATGAAGGCGCATGGAAAGTGTTTTTGAAAACGATGTTATGAACTTATTTTGGATACCGACATTCTTTGGAAAGAATTAAATACCTGCCCAAACTGGACGTAGCCTAAATACCTTTTCTTCCCAAAGTGTTTTTTGAATAAAAAATTATTTTTACTAAATGTCTACTTACCAGTTACTAAACTAAGAGAGATGTCATCACGTATGAAGCAATTTCCGTAAAATTCTTGGCTGGCGAAGGCGTCTTCATTAAATTAAGTGTTAACGAGACTTAAGCGATTAGTCAATTGAATTAGCCAGTAAATTAAAACGAAAGTGTAGATGTTCGCTTTTCAATTGATTACTCTATTCAGACATTCAAACAATCACTTCAACCGTAGCAAGAGAACAAAAAGCTCAAAAAGAAAAGAAAAGAAAAGAAAAGCTCGAAGAAAAAGAGAAATATGAAGAACGAAATATGAAAGTAAATGATCCTGGCAAATTTACAGGCTCGTATAAATAATTAGCAAAAAGCTTAATAATGTCCAAGAAGGTCCAGCCTACTCCGGCACAGCTGAAATACAAAGGTATAGATTACTCCAAAGAGGTTTCTGTCTGGGAAGATATTCAACAATAAAAAAATCGTCAGTAAAAAGAAAAAAAGGAGGGGAAATATTTAATAAAAATTGGAGCTTCGGCAGTTGTTCGAGTGTCGCTCTTCAACCTTTCTAGACCTTATGTCTTCTGAAAAACCCCAAAACTAAGAGTCTGCTTAACAACATCTTATTTCAAAAATTGATTTCTATATTTACTAATAACCGAAGACAAGATTGATTTATTCGTTTTCTCATGAATTAGGTTTATCTGAAGGAAGATTTTCGTAGGCCAATAATCCACCTGCTTCTAGATAACAATAGCAAGAAACGATAACGTTGGATCATTGTCTTGCGAAATTCAAGGTTCAAAAAGGTAGATAGTTGATGATTAATAATTTACTTTATATTTTGGTGGTTAGTTGGTATTAGCCATTGATTAAAAGGTATTCAACAAAATAATGACCAAAATATTGCGATATGATGAGAGATAAAAACGCCGGGGAGATTTAGTCTTCTTTAAAACAGCACGCAGCCAGTTGCCATAAGGAATATCTCAGTTCAAATTGAAGCAAACAAATACATAATTATTCATACAAGACAATAGCGGAACGGTAGAAACTGTGATATACGTGTGCCAGCATTTTCTGCGAGGTTCTTTTAATTACAAGCTCGTGACTTGGCGTATGTTCCTTTTCTCGAAAGCCCTCGCTCGTCAGCAGGCAGTTTATGATGTTTTTCGTGGTATTACCGTAGTCAAGTGCAAACGATAACCGTTTGCCATCAACGTTACAAACAAACAGTGACACTTTCGCAGGGTAAACACTGATCTCAATCAACAATTTTTTATGAGGAATTCCGATAATGCTGAGAGAAATAATATGAAAGTTATGAAGGAATATAAACACCGACATTTGGCAATAAGATATATAATAGCTAATCCTCTGATATAAAAAGATTATCATTCTAATCCCAGAAAGGGTTGTTGTAACGCTAATAGACCTGTTAACCTGTCTTTATCGCAACGTTATTTAAATATTATCTCTAGGTGGTCCTTGGGACAATAAATGTTTGTAAAAAGCTTCATAACAATCAAATGGATCTAATCAAATTAGATGCAAAACGATTATCATTAGCCAATCAGAGCGCTCGAAACAGAAGCGATAAAAAGAATCAATTTAAAGGTGGCTTTTGATTGGCTGAAATCCCTTCTTGAATGCAAACACATTTTACTAAACAATTAGCGTTTCGACAGTTCACTCTACACATATCCTCAACCTTCAGCCAGGAAAGAACGAAGGAAAACACTTCTAAAGTAATACGTAAACAATGTCGGTATCTACGCTGGATATCGAAAGAGAATGGTCGATGTCGAACCATCATTTAGACATCAACAAGGAAAAATACTACGAGAAAAGGAGTAAAACCATGGAAAACGACTTCCCCAGCGCTGTTAAAATGATAGGCGCGGACTTCACAGATAGGGGTAGGTACTGGGGTGGGAAAAGGTACAAAAAAAATTGGTACAACTCTCGGTTGGACATAAGATGGTTTACTTGTAAAATTACGCGAGAAATCATAACAAATGATCATTTTTTGCCACGGCGATGCGTTATGCAAACAAACCATCCTCTTCTCCAAAACCAATGATCTTTTAAGTTCTTATTCATCAATAACTGGATTAATACCTAAAAACCTATGCTATTAATATTTTGCTGACGTTTTTCAATAAGCAAATATTCGTGAATTGAGGAAAAAAAGCAAAATATTCCTCGTCAACATCTTCGTAAAAGTTTACAAATATTTTTTTCGGCTTTTAGACGAGACGAATCGTAAGAGAAAACGCGAAGACGAAGATGTAAATAATGACGACCTGAATACGATCAAGAGACGACACCGAACAACGTTTTCCAAAGCACAGCTCGACGCTCTTGAAGAAGCTTTTGGAAGGTCCCAGTATCCTGATATCTTTACAAGAGAACAACTCGCAAAGAGAATCAATCTGAATGAAGCTAGAGTACAGGTAAATTAATCTGGAACTGAAAAATTGAAGGAGGAATTTGAGAGGCATTTATAATGTCTTTGCTACAAAACTTTTTATCGACTTGTATTCTCTGAAAAGAGCCTTACTTTGCAAGTGCAGTATTTACATTTTATTCCAGTGTCTTAATTCACAATGACCAATGTTCTGGAGCTTTCTATTTTAATCTTTGTGGTTAGGCCTTTTTTTGGTAGAAATATTCAAAAATTGCAGGAGCCGTCCCGTGCAGCTCCGTCGCGAGCCGTCAAGCTCCAGTATGCGCATGCGTAGATGATAATGACACCTGCCCGAACTTTTAGTCCACGTGTTTTGTTTTGTATCACAAAAGCTATTAATTTTCAGTTGTTGAACCCTTAGCTAAAGAAACCTTCGAGTATGAGCACATGTACTCCATCATTTTGCTTTAAATTCCAATATCCTCGAAATTTTTCTATTCTTGGACCACTTGTTTCAAAAAAATCTCTCCCGAGTTTTGGAATCCAAACAGCAAGATTTAGACACAAAAAGGCTTAAGATTTACAAAGAATGTTTTTGAATCTCGCTGGTTTGTGTTATCGTCCTGCCCATATAAATTGTAATTCATTATTTAAAGAGTAATCGAGAATCCATCAATGAGTCAGGAAATTTGACTTTTCAATTGAGTGGTGACAATAATCATAACATTGATCAAGATCCATTTATACTTTGAACCGAACAAAAAAAAACCTACACTTCCTCATACACAAACACACAACTTTTAAAATAGATTTGTCCTTTCTCTTTTTTGTCTCTTATATCACTAGTGATTTTCGCATATTTTCCGCTGTAGGAAATCAAATCAACATGAATGCCTACTCCAGGATAATTTGCTGAAAAAACCTTTGTATTGCTAAGAAAAAAAATGAAAAGAAACCGAAGATAAAACCTCGATGGATAAATTTTCTTGTTTTGGACTTATCTCTTATTCCTATCTTGAAGACCATTTGTCAAATATCTCTAATTGATGTTCTCGAGAACAAAAGTTGCTAAAATTCGCCACGGCACGCTTTCAAATTGTCTACTAATTCATCGCATCGTCAAAACATGATTTGCTACAACACTAGGAGCATTAATCTATATCTGGCAGTTGGATGATTACGAAAATAAAAGGCCTAAATAGCAGATTAGTGGGGGAAATTGGTCTGTCTCCGGTTTAGCTTGACTTAATTGCATTTGTTAAATAGAAGCCTTTGAATTTAATTGCTCGAGTTTGATGTGATAAGTGATGATGATATCTCGATCTGATCGAGAAGGGTTATTCACAAACTCGTAAATGATACCAAATTTTGTTTATCTGCATGTCAATGCACATGTCAGGGGCTCATTATGCGCGCTTTTTCTAACTTTAAAACAAGTTTATTTCAGAAAAAGGAAAGAAACACCCCATAGAATCAATAAAGGGATCAATGTTGACGATAATAGAAGAAAGTTTGAAACTTTCCGCACCGAATTGAAGCGTTTTTTCGACGTGTTTTGATTGCGTGCTTCGAGATTGAAGTTGAAATGTTTTGGAATGAGAATGATGGCCTTGGTGTTGAGCTCGCTTTTGTTCGCTTTTCTGATATGATTCAACACTAAAACTAGCGGTCAATTTTCCGCCCGCAAGTCGATAAAGAACTGTGTTGGCGCCAACGAAGACAGTAAACCGTCATGTTCGGTAAATCAACATTTGGTCTACTGCACGAAACATTTGCCGAAATCCCATTACCAAAATGAAGCGAAAAAACGTGGACGACAATACCAAACACACTGACTATAGTCACTAGACGTAGTTGAAATATTCTGCAAATTTTGCTCCACCCAACAAAAACTATGAAGAAATCGAAAAGCCAGGACAAAAGTTGTGGGCCTGCTAACTTCAGTGTAGGAAGCAATATCTCGAGTCAGTGGCGAAAGATCTTGTTGTTATCGACATCTGTGTCGCATTGAAAATCCAATTTGAAAATATGGACACTTCAAAGTATGGTTGGGGCTAATTGTATAGTCAATTATATAATCGATTCCATTATGTTCAATCTTAGATATCCTCTTCAGGCTCTCCCAAACGAACAAACAGCCATTTCAACAAATTTTGAACACGCATTAGTGGTCAAGGACGAGTAAAAAATACATTAGAAACTTTGTTCAGTGATTTTTGATGTTAGCTTTTAAGAATCTGCCTAATTACTTATCAAAGTGTATTCATTTTTCGATTAAGAATATTTCTTTAAGATAAATAGACGAAGAATAATAAAACAAATATGGCGGGGCGCATAGCGGGAGAGGAGGGTTAATGAGATAGATTTTCTTTTGGATGAAAGAGTATTTTCGAAGCACCCCGCTGGTTCAACATTGGTATTTCTACGGTTCTTTTACACTAGGCACGTGGCAAACATAGACTTAATCATCTTAACTAACCAATTGGTAGATTTACGATAAACAGCGCAAGGTCAATTACACATTGTCTAGGGCTGAAAAATCAGCGAGAGTAAAAGGTACTTTTCTCAAAAGTTTTTTTGCTTTAAACCTATTAGGAGGAAGTTAGTTGACCATTTTCACTAAGATGAATCTGATACCTGTCTACCAGTCCTTTAACAAGTGGTTTAATACAAATATTTTTCAAATAGTCAAAGAATTTATAGCGTGAAAGAAAAAGAAAGAACCTTAAGAAAAGTTCTTCGGGAGAAAAGAGTAAAATCATGGTTCAAAATCGCCTCCAAAACTATTTCAAGAAAAGAAAAATTTTCAGAATTCAATCCCCAGAATTAGAAGAAGTTGGTTTCAAAGACACTGTAAGAATCTTTACATAAACACGGAGATTATCCCAAAATTAAACAAAATCAAAGACGAACAAAAGATGTGCTTGAAAATGAACGGGAACAACACCTTTCGGATGATATTTTCAGTAAACAAGAACAGCCCCGATAAGATTAGATTTTCTTGATCATTTCAAGTTAAAATTTTATGGTAACTGTAGTGGAAGTCAAGATAACGATGAGCTTTGTTCGTAAGTTGTTTTTTTTCTAAACGAGATACTAGTAAACAAATATGCCACAGGGAAATATCAACGATTCTACGGTTTGACGAAAGACCCCCTAGCTATCAATACAAAGTTGTCAGGATGATGTCTCCTTTCTAGCCTGGGGCAATTCAGCTGGTATTCCTCGTTAAGTAGTACTTAGTGTTTTTTATACGTGCACCTGTAGTTGTTATTCAGTGCTCTTAGATCCACATGTGTTGATATTTGGTTTAAAAGGAACGGGGTCAATAGCTTGTTTCAATGACATATAATTTTCACTCACAACATAATCTAATAGACAAGATCGCCCCGGGCTCTTCTGTCAGTTAGCACCTGATGATGTGATAGTTTATCTAACTTTCTCTTTTTTCGTTTCTTTAAGGTGTGGTTTCAAAATCGTAGAGCGAAACATCGAAAGCAAGAACGTCAAAATCCGCGCATTCCATTTTCATTCCATTCCGGAATTTTCTACCCTCACGAGACAGGGTACCCGCCGTTGATTCCACCATATTATCCAGTTCCTCCAACAACATGCCAAATAAGTTCACTGCCCGGAGTCAAATCGCTACCTAATAGTCTACGCTCTATAGCCAGCCCTGTGCGGTCACCCTGTGGTTCGTGTCCACCGGGGAGCTTTTGCTGTGAGACTGGCACGAGACGGAAAGTGTGGAGTCCACCTTTGCCAATAAAAAGTCACATGCATGATAAGGCAGATTATCTTGAGCGGGAACCTTGGTCAAGCAAGAGCCTCGCGCTTCTAAGAATGAGAGCCCAAACATACAGCCGTGGATATGGCGGCATCCCAAATTGCCATTCTTGACCTGGCAAACTCTTCGAAACGCCCTTACTACCGTAACGTTCAATTATGCCATATTTTTGTCGCCTTTGAAATTCCGGGCTCAGTAACCCGCGTAGCTCCGTTGTAGCTCCTTCCCCTCGACGGGGAAAGAGGTTAGGAGTTCATCATATTCATGTGTTTGTTAAGAATTTTTGAAATAGCTGCTATCTCACGAGAAGACCCCTTATGGGGCCTCCAAATGGGTATCATAATGTACATATATAGTTTGAAATGTCCTGTTCATTTAATGAAAGTTAACCAGTCTTGATTACTCATACGTGATTTATAAGGGAGAGTGTGCGTGAATGAGGAGGAAAATGGGAAGAAAAGAATGATGGGAGAAACAGGAGGGGTAAAGAGAAAATAAAGAAATGAACAAAGCACAAAATGCTTAGATAGGGCGTGTAGCTTTGTAATCTACCGGAAAAGGCTGGAAACTTTAGCTGTAAAATTTAAAGCTTTCTCCTTCTTAACGTTTTGTAAATGAAATGATCGATACCTAAATTGTTCTTAAACGAAAATGTACCGATCCTTCAATCTTGTACACCAAGAAAACCGCGTTAAATAGTTTTGTACACAATAAGTTTGAAAATAAAACAAATGATTACATGAATAAACAAGTACCTCTCAATTGTTAACAGAATCAAATATACATTGTCTGATTAACCACAAACTTAGCTTCCATCTTATGACAAACTGTGAAACAAAATCAACTTTAATCCATCTGTTAAATGAAATATCAATAAACTTTGTTTGCTTTTTTCTATTTTCGGCATTAAAAAAGACTTTTCCCAAGATAATGCATTGTTAGTTTAGTTTTATCTGGATTTTTATTAAATGTAAATATTTTAAGTGTACCAAGCAAATGTTTCGTGAAATCATTCAAAGTGTCTTTTTATTTGTAATCCTTTATCGTTGAATTTGCTCGTACAATTCTCCTTCGATGCAATATAGAAAACAATGCATTTCTACAAGGGAGGGGAGGGGGGGTATGGCAAGAGGATGATATCGATACTAGATAGAAACAAAATTATTCTTTATACTTTTTTTGAAAACCGATTGCACCTTAATGAAAAAGAATGCAACTGTCAAATGGCTTCCACACTATGATTGCACCAATCAGAATCACTTAAACACAGGCACGGCGCATGCGCCTAAGAATCATCAACGTCGCCAACAAAGATGGGGGAAAATCAATATTTTTTCATATTATTATTATGTATTAATAATTCACTATTAGAAAAAAAAATGTCGAAAATATGAACGTCATTCGTGTAAAAAAAATAGAAAATTCATTCACCAGAAACAACTGGAACATATTCTTCAATTTCCTCCAGCACTCTTACACAATAACTATAATTTCAAGATTCACAGTTCTGTTTTGAAATTTCTTTCCATCTGATTCGATATAGTAATGGAGAAATGACGTCATTTCGTAGGCTTCATGACACCTCAGATTTGAGATGACGTCATTTCTCCGTCACTCTATCGAATCAGCTGGAAGGAAATTTCATAGTTATTATAAATTTACACCGACACACAGAAAATATCCGGAGCACGCTCCAAGCACAAAAACGCAACAATACTGTATTCTCTAATAAGTGACATCTCAGTTTTGCAAATTCTAGATCGATTTATGATAGTGGTCCCATGTCTTTTGTCCCAATAAGTTTTTTTTTCAATTCCTAGCTAAACGTTTCTCCTTATTCTCTTTTTTTGTTAAACGAATCCTACGCCGTCTACTTGATTGACGTTAGTTATTGTCAATTAATTTGCCCGGGTATTTCAAATACAAAAATATATTTCTAAGGCTTTCAGTTCCATGCAAGTTATGACGGTGCATTGCAGTGCCAACGCAATCCTTTATCCCAGTACGCATGCATCCAACACTGTAGATCAGTGGCTGTAGCAAAATTGACATGCGCACGCAATTCAAAAGTGACTGCTAGTAGTTTGATTTTTCTCCAAATCACTTGTATCAACCCCAGCGTCTCGCAGTAATGAAGATAACTTTGAAATGTCCATTGTACTGTATTCGTTCTCGCCTCTCTCCATCAGCTGTTTCTTTATTTTTTCAAAGAAATGCAATTTCCGAGGTACATCATGTTCTGCCAGTAGCTGTAACATCTCTAAAAGCACCTCCGATCCAAAAGCCGATACACCCCTTGAAACAACTTCCTCTCCAATCCACGAGAACAAATGCATCGTGTCGAAAGCAATACCAGAAAAGGAACGAGCCAATGAACACAAATAAATCGCACTAAAATGGCGGGAATTTCGAGACAGGATTTCATCACGAAAAAGACTATAAACATCTTCCTGCCATTCCTTTGCCGTCGTCAAGGCGACAGTTGCCATGGTAACTTGTGCCACCGAAAACTCTCCCAAACCTCGTCGGAGCAGTTCCTTATTTATTGCGTTAAAAACGACGGCTGTGTTAAGCTCTGATTTGACTCTAGAGAATCCCCAGAGGATACGACAAATATCCGCAATCATGTAGTCTTGCAGGGGTCGGTCGATTACTTCTCTCTCGAGGGTTTCAAACACTTGTGTTGACTGGACTTCATCTCGCAGCTCACCCAAAGACCACACTAACAAAGCCAGCTGTCTGTTGTCAAATGTACCAACTTGAGTCATCAAAATCTTTCTTTCGATCGATTTTATCAGTTCTCCAATGCTCACAACATCTTTTACAACTGCAAATGCGTACAGAATCTGGCACAGAGCGGTGTTACTGCAGTCTGACAGCCCTTTCTTCGAAATCGCTCGCCGAAGAACTTTGAAGAGGTCCTTGGGGGTTACATCGGTAACAGCAAATGACCAAGCAAGAAGAGACAGCTGTCGCACACCAAGTTTAGAGACATCATAATTGCCCACGATCTCATTCCCAAAAAACTCAAAGAGATCTTGCATATCGATTTTCTCTCTCAATTTCGCGAAGCCCCAGATAATCTGACTCAGATTTACAGCACTAAAACCCTTGATATCTCTACTGGAAAGTTCTTTCTTGAATAAAATGATCAAAGCATTAGATCCAAGGGCCATTTCAGCAAACGCCCAGATTGTTGTCGCTAGCTCACTCTCGTTGAACCCAGACAAACCACGGTGAACGAGTTCCTTGTCAACCATTGCGAAAAAAGGGTGGGAATTTATTTTCGTTTTCACTTTTGCAAAACAACGCAGAAATGTTGCTAGATCATCGGGATTTAGTTTTCTTACGTTTCGTTTCAAAGCCACGTTCCTCATTAACACAAATAGTTTCTTTGAAAAGTAATTCATCTCCAACAAAGACCACAAGAGAACAGCTAAACCGCGGTCGTCAAGTCGTTTGATGCCTCTTCTAAGAAACTCCTTCTCAATCCAGTTTAACAGTTCTGACAAGTTTAGCGAGTATCTGACTTTGACTTTGGAAAATGACCACAGAATTTGGCACAATTCTGGAGAACTAAATACTCTTATGTCTCTGCTTAAGATGTCTCTTATAATAGCCTTGTACAAGTGTGACTTACCTTGTTCGGCATCAGCATATCCCATCAAAATACGAGGAATTTCATCACTTGTGAATGTTACCAATCCCCGGTGCAGAATCTCTTCCATCACTGTTTCAAATATTTCATCACAATCAATACTTGACTTCAGCTTTGCATAGCAGTGAACAATTTGACTTATATCTTCAGATGTATACTCCTTGATTTCTTGTTGAAGAATGGCAGTTTTGAGTTCATTAAATAGATCAACACTTCCTTGCTTTGCTTCAGCAAAACTTGACAAGATTGTCACTAGATCCTTCGTCTGAATTCCATTCAAACCTTTCTTTAGGATTATATTTTGAATATCATGCAATAACATTTTCCCATCTTCTGGCAAAAGTGTCTCATTTGTCTTTGATCTTTCACTGGGGTAAATATCAATGTCACTCTTGTTAATAAACAACTTTTGCCTTCGGCATATTGTTCCCACAGCCTTCAAGATGATGAAGATATTCAGCTTCAAGTCACTAGACATTTCTATTGACTTACTGATGTCATTTAATAATGTGACATAGCGAGTTTGTATGGAGGGGTCATCTAGAAACACCAGACTCTGTTTTGCACTTCTTTCTGTGCTTATAGCAACATGTTCTAATGCTATAATGGGATCTTGGCTGTTTCCAGTACCTCGTGATTTCATATAGCTTTCCAACACTTCTGTCACTGTTTGTTGTCTTGTGGTTGATGTATCTTGATTTTCTCTCTTTTTTGAAGTGGTATTTTGGATGCTTTTAAAGTGTAATAGTCTACTCTTTCCATACATAGTATTGTAACTCACAGACGCATTAACAGAAGCTATAGCATCGCGTAAAGACTTGGCTGGGAACCCTTTGGTATACAAAGCTGTAATTCGTGGGCGAAATAAGCCATTTCTTCTTAGCAGCCATGTTAAAGACAGTAGTCTTGACATTGCAAGATGTTAGAGTGATGATTCATCTACTATGTCCAGTTGACTTCATCCTGTTAGACACAAAAATATCCAAGTTACGATATTGTGAAGTTGTTCTGTTCTCAGGTTCCAAAAGATGGTTCCAGACAAATTAATGATCCATATTCCTCTATAACGAAAATAAAATCGCTCTAAAATGACCCCGACCTCAGTTCTAAAAAACAATATCCTAATTTATTTTATTTTGTCTACATGATATTTGCGTTAATCTAAGCTCACCTTGAGTCTTGATAAACTTCTGTCAAGAGTTGAAGCTTCGTCCGCCATATTGGATTATGAGACCACGGTAATAAAGGTCAGCGGATGCGATATTAGGTACTAAGTTTCCTCGGCCAGCATCAACACAGGAAGATCGACTGAAACATTTATCTCAACGCTCGGACCATTTTCATATTTCATGTGTTGTGCTACTCTTTACTAGTTATTTTGAAAATATATAGAGGATATTACACGGTGGCGCGAAGATATGGATTTTATTTTCGAGTGGTGGAAACAATATTTTACGAGTGAGCG
>WUCR03283974.1:2040-12960 GCA_009858155.3 Phymanthus crucifer
ATTTTGAACCGAAAACTAAAGTTTTTAAACTCTGTCGAAGAAACCAAGCCATTTATACACGTGATGATGAAGATGATTAGAAAATGTACCCCAAAAAAACAAATATTCCTGTTTGATTGCTGATTTTAAAGATGACAAGAATAATGTTTATATTAATTTTTGAAAAATCGTTTTTTAACATTTTTAGTCAACTTTTAGTTTTATTGAATGCAAAATAAAGGAAGTAATGATGACATCAAAGTGCATGTTTTTATTATGTGTCAATGTTTTTCACTCTTCTAATTAATTAAAAGTTTAAGAAAGAATAAACAAATTATGAAAACAGGATGAAGGCTCTGTGAGGTACTCAAGATCTTAAAACTGAATTGAATTCAGCACTTACACCCTTAATATTATTGTGACAGGTGATTAAAGGGAGAAATTAAATTCTAAAGCCTGGTTCTCGCTAGCGACACAAGTATAAGTACAACGACATACACGCAGTTAGTCTTCTATAGGTAGTTAACCCCTTTGTAGTTGGACAGAACAAAACATTCAGTCAACCCTGTAATACTCTCTGTGCTTGCGTATGTCGTTGTGGTTATGCTTCATCCTTGGGAACCCAGGGGTAAAATTCTGTCATTCCTCACCACCAGAAGAACGGAGGGTCGGCCAATCAGGAAAGAGTTGAATTTCAACTTCCTGTACAAGCTCTAACGGACTGTTCCCAGGGGTTTTTCTTGTGGTAGTGAGGAATTGAATGAGTGACAGAATTTTATCCCTGGTTTCCTGAGGATGGGTTATGCTTGCATCACTAGTGAAAACCAGGTTTAATAGGTGGAGATAAAAAAATTACTGCTAATTATTATGCACCATTATGCCAAGCCCAGGGCCTCCTGCCCAACCCCTCAATAGTATTCCACCACAGGAAGACCAACACCAAACTCTACCAATGAGTCAGCGGCTTCAACTTGAAAAACTACGCATGCGCAGTTGATTTCTCTCAAAGCACGCTTTGATTCAAGATGGCGGACGTTCTTGATGTTGATGTAGACAAGCCAGAATTCTTTGACGATGAAGGAGAAGGTAGGCTGGAATTGAAGCTGCTCTTGAAGAATTCCGTAGATGACATGTTGAGGAAGATTTAATGTTGGTGTTTATTATTATAGATGATGTACAAAGAGTAAAACAAGGAGCCAAAAAGCGCAAAGGTCGTGGATTCACAGGTAGACGCTGCCGTGTTCTTTGAAGAGGCATTGACGTTTGGCTCAAAATTCCTTCTAAATACTCTGTTGTATCTTTAGGTGATAATTCTTCAAAGAATGACGATAATTACGATTCGTTAGAGGCAGGACAAGGCGGTGAAACAGGACCCGCGAGGTGTAAGTTTGGTGTCATCTTAAAAGCTTGAAATTGTGTATTAATGAAATCAGCCAGGATTGTTTAATTGATTGTAGTGAGTGCTTTCTGTGACATGTGGAGATTGGGCTTTAATTTCAGTTAAATATGCCAAGTACTTTTCATTAGATATTGCCCAGGGACAATGGAATGATGCACCTACAGTATAAAGTAAACCTCGTGGGGGGGGGGGGAGGGAACTGTGGGCAAAATGGGGGGATTTGATATCAGACATTTACCTTTGGGTCGGGAATTTGGTCGGAAATTTTCCCATTTGGTTGACAATTCTTTAGCCTTCTATTTGATCAACAGCAGCTTCCCCTCGCTGGGGTATTTGAAATTTTTAAAGGATTTTGTTTAGATCCCGCTGTTTGCCACAACCCCCCCTGGTTTTCTATTTTGGTAGTTGCATTAACTTTGTATACAGTTGACACAAACCAATCAAATAACATTATATTTAACATATTTTTTGGCAGCTGTAGAAGGATGGATTTTATTTGTCACAAACATTCATGAAGAAGCTCAAGAAGATGATGTCCATGAGTTTTTCTCAGAGTATGGAGAGATCAAAAATCTACATGTTAACCTTGACAGAAGAACAGGATTCCTTAAGGTTTGAGACTGTTACTTATCTTGTTAGAGTTGTTTTTTACACGAGTATGAAATTGGTGGCAAAAATTCTTTCCATATGTTTTTCATTTGTAGTTTGGTTTGTAAACACAACAAAATTCTGAGCATGCACAGTGCATTTTACACCCATGCCCTGTAAAGTACCATTAAAGCATGTGCACAAGGGTTTCACACATACTGCAATGTAGTGCACTGTGTTTGGGTTTGAATAAAGGTGGTTGGTTGTATCGACCAGAGTTCCTACATGATGAAGCTCTTTAACCTGACCACCCGTGGAGGTTACAATCTGATTTAATGAGCCTGATAGGAACAGTGACCACCCCCAGTGACTACACTTTATCCTAACCACCTCATTCATCTCATTGTAAAATGCCTTTGGACATTTCCACATATAAAAGTGCGCTCTATAAATCTTGCATCATTATCATTATCAAACGAATTTGAATTGAACACTGTGTATGGTGAAAAATGAAAGTGTACAAAAAAGCTGCTTACCAGTAGGGACAGGGGTTTGCTATGTAATACAAGAAAAAAGACATCAGTTTGTTTCAAGAGCTGTGCTATAAGTACATTTTTCAAAATTTATTCAGGGATATGCCTTAGTAGAGTATGAGACCTTCAAAGAAGCACAAAGTGCTCTTGAAGGCTTAAATGGTGCAGAACTACTAGAACAAACTATCACTGTCGACTGGGCTTTTGTACGAGGACCAAACAAGAGAAGCAGGTATGAACCTATTCCATTCTGTAATGTCATATTTCTTATTCATGGCTTTACATAATAACCAGTAAGTCACTGGTCATAATGACTCATTTCCATCTTGACATTACTGGTTGGGTCAAAATGAACTACAATGCACTTGACTTGATACAGTCGTTTGCATCTAAGAATGAACACTAGACATTAAAACATGTTCTAACTGGCACATCAAACATAGACCATTGGCGTTAGGAGGGGACTAGTCTCTGGATATCTGTGGCGGTGTCATTTGAAATCGACAAACTTTAAACAGTTTTTAGTCATCAAATGTCTATGTTTCACACTCATTCTTAGATGCAGACGACTGTATGTAATTTACAATAAAACAATCCAAATTTGCTTTGAGCACAAAGTTGAAACTGATTTGCACTCTCGCCTCTGTGTCCCCCTGCTTTCCAACTCCAACGATAAAAATACTGCAAAAATACGAACTGGGATACAGGAATATTTCAAATTATTTTGTGGTATTGTGTATGCCCCAAGAACACCTGGCCATACCAACATCTGTAAATCTTCGAATTTTTTAAAAAGTTTTTCAGCTGACATAATTTAATATCATGAATGTTTATAATTCTAGTAATGGCATTCGTTTTTCATTTCAACAAATTTGAAATTTCAGCCACCATTTTGGTAAAGAGTATATGAATAGCATAATTATTGGTTTACTTTGGTGTAAGACCCTCACAAGTGGCTTAATTTTGTTATTCACTTCAATACTGTATGTTTATCGGTCACTTTATTCGACAGTCCTTGGAGATTTTCTAACCATTTTTCAACCAAATGATTTGATTATATTTGAACATTGATCCCAATGTTTCTTTTTCTTAAATATTTATGTTACGGTGTTAGTAAGTACGGTTCTTGCACATAGGTGTGGTCAGAACTGTAAGACTCTGTGCTTGTCCTTCACAAAATGCATAACGAGTGGAGATTCATACAAATATGCTGAAATATAATAAGTACACGACTTTCTTCAATACACACATACACTTTGACCTTAACTTAACACAAATATCTCCAAAATCAAGGCTAATCCCAAGTGACAAAAAACCCTGGACTATTTTGCATCCAAATATTTGCTTCATATTCTAGATTTTGTTAATTTTCAAATTTCCTTTCTTTAAATTTAGCTAGATAAGTGTCTTCGTTTGCTAGAAATAAGAACACTTCACATATTTTCCCCTTGAATCAGGTTAAAATATTAAAACTTTAATCCCCAATCATTCTTTAGTGCCAATATCTTGAAAAAATGTCAGATGCATTTTTAGGGATTAGCTGGTTTATTCTTATTTTTTCTCCAAAAAAAGAGAACATGGAAAGAAAAATTTATTAAGAAAAAGATGAAATCTTGATAATAATCATCCAATTTTAAGTTTTACCGTTGATTTTATTGGAACAAAAATGTCCAGTGACATTTTAATTCTGCCCTATAATCTGTTAAAAGATTTTTCAATCATACTTATGAGGATTTTTTGAGATTTGAAAATCTATACAAAAATATCAAATGTCCATTTGAGAGTGAAGCCTGTATTTTTCTACTTATAATAATTTCCTTAGTGATTTATAATTGTGAAAGCTGACCTGGAATTTTCTCGTAAAAATCTTCGAGAATGAAGCCAATATATATTTGTCCAGTAATAGTTCATATAAGTTTTTTTCCCTACCAGAGATAGGGTCTTCCTAAAGTTTTAATTTCCAATAACGTGTGAACATAAATGAAGTTTCATTTTATTTTATTTTAATAGCGTTTTTTCTTTTCTTTTTTTTTAGGGGAGGAAGAAGACGCAGAGATTCAAGCCCTTAATTTCCCATCACACAACCCAAACGAAGCGTTTCGTACTTTTTATAAGTGCATTATTTTTTCCTCAAAAAAGCACTTTCTAGCCGCTATAACAAAAACTCTACTCCAGGAAGTAACTTTAAAAAGCATATTGCAAAATATTGACTTTGTTTTTACTCACTCGGATTATCTTCTCTTTCCTCTTCTTTCTTTGAATATTTATGTTCTAAAGCTACCAGAATGGAAGTCCGAGTAGAGAACCTTTCAATCTATTAGTAATGATCTTATTCAAACACTTTAACTTTTGTATAGGATTAACTTGGCGATAATCTTGGAATTATACGATAAAAGACAATTTATTTCCAAATTCTCGTGCTAACTCGAATCTACATTGTAAACCCCTCACTTTAAATGCTGTTTTTGTTAATATTGATTCAGTTTGTGTTTACTTCTAAGTTAACCGTAGTTGATACAATGTATCGTATGAATAAATGTGTTTTTTGTTTATGGTATTAGCAGTTTCTCATTTCGTGATTAAGAAAAAAGACTTGGTTTTGGCAGACTAGTGCTCCCATACTCTAATTTCCCTATTGTATTTAGTCATTCAAAGTCGTTTGTTTTTAATTCTATCGAAAGCTTCATCTATAAATGAACCGATTTCTATGACCATTTAGGGGGATTGCACTCGACTCGTCGTTTCAGTCGTATGCCCCCTCCCAAACCGACTACAACTTAATGGGTCAAGCCACTATAATATATCTATTAACCTATTCGTTTAATGAAAATATAAAGTTATATTTCACAGTTTTATTAAAACACACTTCAAATTTAAACAGAGTCGTTTTGGAAATGGTCGGTGGTCGTTTTGATAACAAGGGTTCAATCACTGTTGTTTTTAATCAAAATCTGCCTTTCTTTTACGGTCAAACTAATTAAACACTATTGTCTATCCTATTAGGGTTATACTATCTTTTACCCTCGGTATCATTGAGTTGATCAAAAATTTTCCATAAACACGGCATAAAAACTCTTGGAGTAAACTCACCTGACAAGAGCCGCGCGCTGTAGGAAAAATACCTAGAAACCGTAATCGAATCGGAAAACTGTTACGACAGTTATTTGAAGTATATTGTAATGATTTTCAAATATTCCAAATGGACTAATAGAAAACAAATAATTTTGTATAAATTTGGCAATTTTGTCTTGCTAAACGCCCGTTTACACATGCGATTTTTGCGGCGATTTTGACTGCGATTTTCGTTGCAATTTTAGTCAGTAAAAAATGGCAAAGAATCTGCTTGAAAATTCTTATTCAGGACACCAATATTATCTAAACAAATGTATATTTAGGAGGGTAAGACAAAATTTGTAATATTTTTGAAAATCGCCGCAAAAATCGCAGCGTGTAAACAAGACTTGCACTTTTGCTGTTTGCAGCACTCAGGGTTGACGATAATAGAGCAAAGATTGGTATACCATTTGGTATGAAATTTGAAACGGTCGCTGAATTTTATCTTCATAAGTTCGATCATATCGATTCTTAGAGATAAGAGGGTTGTGAATGGGTACAATGGGAATTGAACTTCTGGAAGCTAGAAAATGGGGTTTGGGATATAAACAAACAAACAAAAACACTGTACAAGATTTTGGCGAAACAGGCTTGGAATAGAAGATTTGAACTGGGATTTGGAAATAGTTGTAAATGAGAGTTGGGATTGGGTACCCTTTCTTCAGGTGGTAGGATGCAATTCAAAACAAAGCAAGACTTACGACTTTTCCTGAGAATTCCAAACAACTGTAGTCAATTAATGGAACTCGGGTGTTCGTCATGCGCTTACCGGGCGTTTTCCCGTGAAATCATTGAGCCAAAGCCAGTGGGCGGTATGATGTGTCGAGGAAATTGCTTCAGTATCCTTGTAAAAACACGAGTCAATTCAACACCTAAATGATACTTCGAGTCACTCAAAACTCCATTTCAGATCATTTAGATAATACAAACAACTTTTAATGAGTGGGACGTGTTTCAAAATACGTATTTTACGAGCAATTATAGATAGACAGTTTGATGGTGGCATAGCCGAATATCACCGCGGTTGTCAACGCCTCAGCGATCGTTCTTGCTCTACCATGAAATTCGACCCTACTCGAAAGACAGCATCAAAATAATTGAATATTCAGTTTTGATAATAAAACCTGACCGAAAAATATATCCTCACGTCAAGCCATTAGGATTCTAGAGTTTGATTAATAAAGAAAACAAAGAACGACCTGAGAATTGAAAAGTGAATTCTGTATTGTCGGAAATTTCGAGGAAATTGGCCACTTTTTGGCTGAAAAAAATGCCATTATTTTGCTGTGATTGTGGTCACGTTTTGTTTTTGAAATTCAAAGACGCTTTGGGTTTTGAATTCGCGAATGATATTCGAGTTTTCATCATTTCCCACGAATTTCCGACCCGTCGAATAACGTTATATTGCAAAGTGTACAGTATCCGCACTTTAAATATATTTCCCTTGGGGCAACGCCTCGGGTTTAGATTTAATCAAAGGTTTGTTTTACCGTGACTAGCTAAAACTATGGTCGCATTCTGAAAGAATAAATGAGAATAATTTTTTCTTTGTTGAAATGTTTTTTGGATGCTTTGAGGGAACCGTAATGGACAATTTTGGTCATTTGTTAACTATAAATATAGCCTTTGATACCAATACTTTTGGCCGCTTAATGAGCGCACGTAACTTTAACAAATTCTGAACCTTGGAAGAATTACTAAAATGAAAGCATTTTTTACTTCACACCACGCACAACTTCGATTGTATCTAAATATTCGAACGATCAAAAAAGCGCGCCACTTCCTGCGACCAGAACGTTGGAAAAAATCTCTAAAATTAATAACATTTTCTTCCTTTCGACGCTCAAAGGTGTGCCGCTTAATTTTGGATAAAAGTCAAGGTTGCAGATATTTTGATTCTTGTGAAAATAAATATAAGCTTGAATTTTGGTCTTATCGGTGCTGAGCCCAAATCGTGTCAACAATAATATGGTATGTGATAACACTCTCTAGAATCAGCCTGCCGCCGTACCTACTCGAACAAAGTGGGATGTGTTGGTACGGAAACAAGCAGATGTCAGATGTTATGCAAGACAATTTCATCAGCACTGATCGTATTGGGCATGACTAAGAGAATAGATCATCAAACTGAGGACAATGTCTTGGGATTATATGATGCTGATGGCTTCAGAGAACAGCGCCTGTAAGAGGGGAGAAAACAACTAGACCGTAGATTAATCAGCAGTAAGTTTAGCCCAGCCTATTAAGATCACTTCCGGGAGTCTTATCGAATGATGATTTTACTCCGAGCAGTAGATTGGGGAGCTTGCGCTCGCGAGCTGTCGTGTTTTTGTAGTACGAGAGAGGCGAATTGCTGAGGGTGTATTCCAAGGATTTCCTTGACGCGCCTTCGTTTAAAAACACGATCGCTTGTCGACGACGGTTCAGGACGGAAAAGAGACAAGAGAAACAAGAACTGGACGCCGGAGTTGTAAGCGAAAGACTATAAGCTGCAGAGGACAAAATCGAAGATCTCTCAAGAAAAATGACAGAGCAAGGGAGCAACAATTTTACATTATCCAATACCTCAGCACCTGACTACATCAAAGAGCCGTTGTTCTTAGAGGTAACCCGACTTGCCGTTGAAATATCCATCTCCGTGCTTGGAGTTCTTGGCAACGTCTTGGTGTGCCATGCCGTGACCAGCAGCAAGAAGCTCCACTCGGTCGCTAACTTTCACATCCGTAACTTAGCCATAGCAGACCTCGGGGTTTTGCTGATCAACTTTCCGCTTGCGGTCATCAAGGAACAAGATCCCTTCAACTGGCCGTTGGGAGAGTTCTTCTGCAGATACATATATCCTATAGGAGATGTTTTCCATGGAGTATCTGTGTGGTCGATTACTGCCATTGCTATTGACCGTTACCGTGCCATCGTGGGCGGCATTCGACGTGACAGAAAGCGAGCACTGAAAACAGCACGAGCCACTGTCATTCTCATCTGGCTTGTGTCCTTCTGTATCGTCTCGCTCCCACTTTTCTTCGTCATGGACTTCATAGATCTAAGACCTGGCATGGACGTGGTCGACTGCACCCCAAAATGGCCCGATCAACTGCACAAGGACGTATTCCGCCAAACGTACATGCTCGGGATCGCCATATTTTGGTATTTCCTCCCTCTCTCGGTGATCGTATCCACCTATGTCAAAATCGCGCAGAGACTCAAGGAAAGCTCTCGCTTCCACAAGACCATAAGGCGATCTTTCTCGGCCAAGAAGAGGAGACGCAGAGAGCAGATCAATGCTAAAGCTAAAAAACTTCTCACTCCAGTTGTCGTCGTCTTCACCGTCACTATGTTCCCTCTCAATGCTTTGCGCTTGGCGATTCTTTACTATGAAGAGGTTTTCTGGAATCGATTCATTTGGGTTTACTACAATATTGCTGTTATTTGTGTTATTGTTAACTCGTCGGTCAACTGTCTGATCTACGCTCTTGTCAGCGCGGAGTTCAGAAGGGAGTTTCGGAAGCACTGCCTTGGCTGGCGCTTTCCGAAACCGCATCTGGAGTCGGTGAACAGTACATCATTGCTTCGATCGCCTACTACTGCGCTGAAACACAAGAACGAATCGAGAGCAGGGGTGGATCGAGAAACAGTACTATGACTGATGATATGAACAACGCAGCCAAAAAATAAAAGACTATAGAAATTTATTATTTGCGCTTAAAAAAATTAAACGCTAAAACAATGGAAAAAATAGTTGAGCGGAACGGCCAAATCACTGAGGAGAAAAGGAAGGAATCGTAAAGGAAATAATCAATGGAACAAATAAAATTCTAAATTCACTCAAGAAAGATTTTCTGATTAAGAAAACACTTGAAGATGCTTTACGCTTTTCGCTTTTTTGCATATAATAACACCAATAAGCACTACAAGATAAACAAGTCCGATTACTGTATCAACCAATGCATTAAGCAACTTTAGAATGGGATTATATCTGTAAAATAAATAAAACCACGAAGCCGATGAGACGTTGTTCGGGCGCGCGCAACATATCCGATTAAGACCCGAGGACTCTACGAATGTGTAAAGTAGTTATTACCTCTCGAAGCAAAGCGTTAAAGAAAATAAAAATCCCTTTCCAAAACCGATTCAAATTTGTAATTATCAGTGAAATTTTGCTTGCGTTCTTAGTTCATAACTTAACTAAACAGAGTCGAACGTAGGCCGACAAAGTACCGATGAAAAGCGAAGACCGTCTTGCCGAGGAAGTATCGATTGAAATGGAAAAAACAGCTGTCAAAAATTTTTCATTGAATTTTCACGGTCAATTATGAATAAACACTATTTCATTAGAAGAGATTGATGACAAAGTGAATTATATTTTTGTATAATATGTAAAATTTAGTAACTCACCCGTGTAGAGGGATCGGGAAAGCGGCTGTACATAGGGCAGCTAAAGCTCAAAGGGAAAAAGACACGAGAACAGTTCCTCGAGGTTCGTAGTTTGTAAATTTGGGGGGTGGGGGGGTGAACTTTGGAACAATATTTTCTGTGCGATCACTGGAAATAGCTCTAGGGTCCCTCAGTATCAGTTGGAACAAGAGAGTATGAAATAATATTAGTTTATACTTTTCTTCTTTGGAAAGATTTTGTAATTCTTTGGACGTGACGTGCGCGCACGAAATACATCTACGCCATATTCGTACGAGAAATGGCTACGACCAGGCTTTCCTTTTCATGGTGGCGAAAAAGTGCGAGATAATGATAAAACACACCATGGTAGTGAAGATTGATTAACACTTAATGGAAAAACGAACAAAACCACATGCTGATAGTTGAAAGATGTCAGTATAATGCAAAGTGCATTAAGACACTTGGCAGTCGCGGTTCAAACTATACAAGGTGCGTTACTGCCTTCTGTCGAGACCACTAACCACTTGATAGCTGTCGTCATGTTGAATCAGTAGAGTAACCATTGATAATGGGAAGAGAAAAGAAGCTCTTGAAAACCGTAGGGATTCCACACTGATATTACAGGTCTCTTGTCACTCGATGGGAGATAAACTGATTTGGACCCTTGAGGGGTTTTTATTGGTATGACTCAGATGTTGTTTCGTGTACCTTAAGACAAGAGAATATCAGAAGACTATGAACTAGAAGCTCAAACTCTCCAGAGAGTATGGAACAAAGCCGAGGGCGAACACAGCCAAAAAAATTTTTTTTTTTTTTTTTTTTTTGGGGGGGGGGGGGGGGGGTGGGAAAAAGTTTTTAAAGAACAGGGGGGGGGGGGGGGGGGAAAGGACGAAAAAAAAAAAAAAATTTTTTGGG
>WUCR03284080.1:0-13655 GCA_009858155.3 Phymanthus crucifer
ACTCTTAATGTAAAGGTAACTTTACGCAAATTTACTTCTGAGAAAAACGCAAAATAGTTTTCCAAAGCCAGAAGCGCATTTGTTGACATAAGGGGATTAAGACACCACCTTATCTTGTTCGATGACAGATAAAGAAACCAGGAAATTATAGTTTATTATCTATTCTATGGGAAAATGTAAAAATTGACTTTTTGGATCGATTTTGGGGTACCCTGATACCTTAACTTCATATTGTTCTCTTTACTTCTCCATTTTACTTTATCTTCACCACCATCTTAATACATTTTACCATACCCCTACTGTTCGCATCCATTCACAACCCCCCTCTCTTTCATTTTCTTCCCCCCCTTTTTTACCCATAGTCAAGGTCCGAATACCTGTTATACTCGAGTTGATTTGGTCCCGACCGACTCTATTTCATACTTGAAGGTCTTTAGTGCTTATTTAGTCGAAGATCATCCGTTATATTTGAAATATCTTCGAACAATAAGAAATGTAACTGTCTCCAAACTTGTCAAAGATTTAGAAAGCTACAAAGTCTGTGCTGGAGTCCAGGATGCTGCCACTGAACTTACAAGTAAGCTGTACCACCATGTTGTCCCTATTGAAGATTCCATGGAGGATGGAGAAAACCAGCATTTCCCAAATAAAGGCTACTGGAGAAGTAAGGGGTGCCGGCTTGCGTGTGAACAGGATACTTATTATGTGCAATGTCTAGAGTGAATTTCGTGTTTACGCTGGAAATGCTCAAAAGTTAAAAAGAGTCGACAGTTGAAGCCTGCACATGTACATGCACCTGTGTCCAAGACAAATCCAGAGCGACTGAAGCTGACCCTGCAAGCTCAAAGGTTACGATGTGCAGAGCTTGAAAAAGAACTGACAAAGATTCTTGGTTCAGCTGATGCAGCCAAAATGACTCCTTTCATGAGTTTATTTTGGCAACAACAGCAGAAACTCTTCTCCAGCAGTAAAACTGGTGTGCGCTATCACCCAATGATTATAAGATTTTGTCTCTCCTTGGCAGCGAAGTCCCCTTCGAGCTATGAGGAGCCTCGGACTGGTTCTTCCCATTCAGCGTCGTCTGAGGGATTACAGGAATGCCATCAAGCCACAGAAAGGGTTTCAAGAAGAAGTAATAGAAGTGTTAAAAACCGAGACGGATGGATATTTTTACATACAGAGATATGTGGTTCTTCTATTTGATGAGATGAAAGTTCTTGCAAACCTAGTTCTTGATAAGGTGACTGGAGAACTTATTGGATTTACAGACGTGGGAGACCCAGACATTAACTTTGCAGCATTAGAAAAGGTCGACGACATTGCCACTCATGCGCTTGTATTCCTGGTACATGGAATTTGCACCAAACTCAAGTTTTGTTTGGCTCACTTTGCCGCAAAAGGTATAACTGCTGCTCAGTTGCTGCCAATTTTCTGGGAAGCAGTCTGTATCCTTGAAACCACATGCAATTTGTGGGTTGTTGCTGCCACAGCAGATGGCGCTTTCCCAAACAGAAGATTCTTCCGCCTGCACAAGCAACTAGATGGGGGTGCTGATGGGGAAATTTGCTACCGCATCGATATGTTTATTTCTTCACAGAATTCTCTAATGCACTCAGGGTCTGACTGCCTATCCTGTGATGAGGGTGAACCTAGCTGCACAAGTCCTTAGTGCATCAGTAGCTGCTGTGCTCAAAGAATTTGGGCCTCCAGAAGCAGCAGCAACAGCAAAGCTCTGTGAAATGGTGGATAATTTCTTTGACTGCCTCAACGTTCGAAGCACCACAGAGCACCAAAAAAGCGCAAACCCTTCCTTGCACCTTACACATCTGATCAGGATGAAAGGTAAGTATTTGTATAAAAAACAATGCACACTATTAATGATTGGTTTCCAATATTTATATCACAAAACAAAGACATAATAGTTGAAACAGTTCATTCAGAAATATTCAGTAACTGAATATTAAATGTCTCTGTTTCGCATTCACAAACAAACTGCTGAAACCCTTTGTAATGATTAGGTGAAACTACTATGGTTCTGTTCAGCAGTAGCTTAAAATAAATTTCATAGGAGCAATCATATATTTACTTGAGGCAAAATTTAATCTTTCTTTCCTATATGTTAAAAATAAAATGTCATGTACAATGTCTTAAGAACCCTTTTTATTGGTAGCCTCCAGTTCTTAATAAAGTTCTTGGATTATTTGAAATCCTGGAAAGAAAGCACTGAAACCAAACTTTTACCCAGAATGCCAAAGCCCGTATGTTTCTGTCCTGGAAGACATATGAAGGCTTTGACATCACTGTTCATTCTGCTATTGAAGCCACCAAATTCCTACTCCAGGAAGGCATGGAATGTGCTGACAGAGCGCTTCTGTCAGGACCCAGTGGAGGAGTATTTTGGGAACCAGCGTAAATTGGGAAGGAGTGACAACCCAGATATACGTCAATTTGGATAGCAACACCATCAGAATCCAAAGATCGGTATCATGCCAAAGTGGAAACACAAGGGGAAGAAAGGACAGGAAAAGAGCATGGGAACAGGTTACGGATGTTAAGTTGCCATGCCGAAAGAAGTTGAAGTACAATTAATTACTGTCCACAGCAAAAGACTTTGAATTTTTTTTTTCAAATTTGAGTCACTTGGGGATTTCTGAATATTTATAAAACATTATTTAGGATAAATTTTAAATTGAAGTCACCAAACATGTGAAATGAGAAGAATACTAGTCAACATGTAAAAGTAAACAAGACATGTGAATTTACTCTAATCATTATATTAGATTTTAGACCATATTATTGATATTCCATGGTACATCTTTATCAACTAAGTTCATACCAAGATTGATAAATTTTTTTAGCTGTTTTAATACTTATGGGGATGCAAAAGCTGAATAATCAGATTTTTTAATAAATTTCTACATTATTGACTACCCTTGGTAACTGGAAAATAGCTATTTCAGTGATTGGTTAAGAACATCAAATACTTAACATGTGTTCATATTGTCAATTGGATTTACTGTGAACCATATAAATAAATAAAGCAAATTATTCCAAAATATTGTTCTAGTTTGGCCTGTCTTGACTGTTTTCTTCACAGCTACGGCTGATTTCTTTACGCAGTGATTTGTCCTTCGTCTGCTTGGTTTTATTTCTGTGATGCTGAATAAGATCTTTGGCCAAAGAGAGAGAGCGCACCCTTAAATATAAACTTACTATTGCATGCAATACATTCTTGACAAGATTTTTATCTGACATCAGCTCTGCATTAGAAACCATGACCTGAAAATGATAGAACATTACTATCACTAAATGACCTCCGAGTTATTTCCTTGATGTTCACTGTTATGTTGGCTTTGGAAGTTAATTGTCTAAAATAATGTTCTGTCTTAAGGAAAATGTTTTCTGCTTGCTTTGTGATATGCCATAGACCTCCACGGTTGAGACATGAAACCAGCTTCTGTGAGTCACAGCTATCTTCCAATTTCCCAGCTTTCAAAATAGCCATGCCTGCTGGGTTTCAGGTGAGCGTTTTCTTGCATGCTTTTTCTGGAGATTTTGTAACACATCCTCCAAGGGAATAGCTTTAGGATACTCCGCAAACGACATTTAATGTATTCATCTTTGGAGAACGACACATTACATACAATAGAAATACAATAGAATGAATATCATGAATATCATTTGCGGGTATTCTAAAGCTATACAATCAAGTTTGTTTTTTGCAAAGTTGGAGCCCGAATCGAATTCTCGTGTTCATGGAGTTTTAGATCAGAAGCTTTCATTCAAGTTGGTTTGAGCTTCTTTCGTTATGGCTACTTCTTTAATGCTCTGGTCTCTCTTGACTTGACAGATAATTGACAGAAATAATTTGCAATGATTGTGGGAAAAAATACAAGACTAGAGGAGGCTTCCAACGACACAGAGCTGCCAAGCACAGCGATATCTAAACACAAACACGAATCATTCTTATGCCAGGCATTCTCACAGAAATCGTCAACACTGCTTTAGTCAACATCAAGAGATCCAAAGTCTTTTCTGAAGGCCTAAAGAATGAGTTGAATTGCTATGTATATGAAAAACGTGTGGAAGGAACTGTAGAATTTTCTCTACTAAAGTCTTTGTTTCATGGATACTTAGATAAGGAAGAGAGTGAGAAGTTTTATGCCAAGTATTATACCCAGGTGCCATTACATTCTGCAAACGTCTTTAAAGGATGGGAGAGCGCTGTAAACTACTTCAGTGGTTTGTTGTGCAATGGGTTTTTTGCCTCCGTCAATCAATGATAATCAGTCGGCAGTGACAAAATGGAATTTTATTAAAAAATTCGTTATTTGTATTCTTAATTTATAGAAGACGGATGGAAATGAAAACAAAGTGGTTATCACCACCGTAGATAAGCTTGCTTTGGCTAGCTCGTCCGCTGCGTACGAGCTGCAGGTCAAGGGATGGAGGAAAGAAGAAGTGATATCGATAGAAAGGGACAGGAACGTCCCTCTTTACTTCAACGACTTTATCGTCAAAAAATGTAAGCTAACGTATAAGTTATCTTGGAATAATCTTAAACTTAAATTCGGCTGTTTTTAGGTAAACAGTATAAGGGTTCGTCCATTCGCAGACCGATATAACCAATTTAAGCGCTTTCTCGTGCTCATCCTGTTTTTCTAAAGACTTACCAAAATTAAGATGTAGTAAAACTGAAAATTAGACGAAAGGTACTTACCTTGAATTATAGTTCTCTGTAGATATGCGGAGCATTATGGGCTAAATTTGCATAATTTCCTAAGTGCTAGTGGTCAGCGGTCACACTTTAAAGTAATTCTTATACAAATGAGTATGGCTATAAAACCCCAGGGACCATGCCATTTGAATCAGTTCTTCCTGAAGTGAGAACATTTGGCGTAGGTGCTGATATGTACAGTACAAGGGGCGGGAAATCATACGTGAGATGGGAGGGAATTGTACTCCATAATGCTCTGCATATCTACAGAGAACTATAATTACACTTCAAGGTAAGTACCTTTCGTCTAATTTTCAGTTCTCTTCCAATATGCTCCGCATTATGGGCCAAATTTGCGATTTTAGAGCACCGGAGCCAAGACAAGTACCAACAATATCGTGTACTTTATTTCATCAGAAAAAAAACACAAATTCAGTTTGTGCAGTTATGTATCCAATACAAGTTTACCAACTTCCGTTTCAGAAGATTGGGGAAAACGCAGATAATATCTTCGGAATGTTTCCTCATTTGACCAATTGGCTAACTTTAATATATGCTGTATTGGGGCTCCCCTATGATAAAGAGCCGAAGTGGATGCACCACGTACACTATGCGCTTTAAACAAAGCAGTATCAATGCCAGCAAGGGACAGAGCGTGTTTAATCCATCTAGCAAGAGTTTCTGTGCTCACTGCTTTATGTGGCTTGATATATGAAATAAAAACTTTAGTAGATTTGCGTAAGTCTTGGGTGCGACGTAAATACTGTGTTAAGCATGTTTTCGGACAAAGCGATACATTATCTATACAAGGAATCGTGACCGACAGATTTGCTGCTCCTGGACAAGACGTTTTTAAACGTTCGTTGACTACAAACGTAACGTTGGCTTCGTTAGTACTCATATTGTCCAAATCAAGAGCAGCTAGTGTCTGGGATCTCTGCGCTGAGAGAAGAGCACACAGTGTAACAGTTTTTAATGTTAATAACTTGAGATTTAACTGATCAAGTGGAAAAAGAGTCTTGAGGTACCGTGTCAACAACGATACATCCCATGTTGTTGCATATCTGGGTTGAGGAGGTCTCAGGTGAAAGACGCCCTTCAGTAATCTTGATACGAGGGGATGAGACCCTACTGTGGCGTTGTCGCAAGGACACAGCGTAGATGACAGTGCTGATCTGTACGTGTTGAGGGTGCTGTAACTCTTGCCTTCGGTATAACCATATGCCAAAAAATTGGCTACGTCCTCCACAGACGCCTGAAGAGGATTGGAATGCCTTTGACCACACCAGCCAGTCCATTTCGACCACACTGCCTTGTATTGCTTTTCGGTTCCACAAGTCCAACTTGCACACACAAGGTTGACTGCTTCTTGAGAAAGTCCTCGGATTTGCAGGGATCCCCTGACACAATCCAGGCGCCCAGAACTAACTTCTTTCTGAGAGGATGAAGTTTCCTGTTGTGAGGTAGCGTCAGCAGGTTGTCCCAACGGGGAAGCAGATAGGGTTGCTCTATCTGGACATGCAGTAGTTCTGGATACCACGACTGAGTTGGCCAAACAGGAGCTATTAATAGAACAAGTGCTTTGTCCTGGCGAATCTTGCATAGAACTTGCGGAATCAAACTGAAAGGGGGAAACGCGTAACACTTTCGGTTAGACCACGAAATACTAAAGGCATCCGTGGCAATAGCGCCAGGATCCGGGTGCCATGAAACATATTTATCAACTTGGTGATTGAGCCTCGAAGCAAATAAGTCTAGATTTGGGACAAAACACCTTTCAACAAGCTGTTTGAAAATAGTCGAGTGCAAGCGCCACTCAACATCATCCGAAAAATATCTTGAATTCGTGTCAGCTTGAACATTGTTAATCCCTGGAACGTGCTCGGCTAACAACCAAATGTCCCGCGCAATACACCAATCCCAAATTTGCTGGGCTGGACAATCAAGACCTTCGGATTTGATTCCACCCATATTGTTAACATAAGCGATCGCAGTGGTATTGTCTAGTCTTAGCCTCACATGGATGGATGATCGTGTCGAAACAAACGACTGAAGGGCAAAATAAGCAGCTAAGAGTTCTAAGTAACTGATGGAATGACAACTTTCTTCGACTGTCAAACGCCCACCTGCATTCTGATTGGAGCAAAAGGCTCCCCAACCAGCCAGGCTAGCGTCTGATTCAATAAACACGTCAATAACAGGCGCGTGGATAGGTTTACCATTATTCGTGGAAATATTAGAAACGACCCATGACAAATCCGTCTTGGTCTCGGGGTCGATAACGGTCAAGTCGTCGTAGTCTAAACCACGCTGAAGAGCTCGGGATTTACAAAGCTCAATACATCGGTAATGAAGTTTGAGATATCGAATAGCCGGTAACGCGGAAACAAGCAGCCCTGCTACATGCGCTACTTCCCTTAAAGGGACATGTTTAAGCTTTTGTAATTTTTGACACGCGTGAATAATTTTAGTTATCTTTTCTTGAGGCAGAAAGAGTCTCATCGATATGGTGTCAAGTTCAAATCCCAAATAGGTAATTCGTGTGGAGGACACGAGGTGTGACTTGTTTTCGTTTATTTGAAACCCCAGAGACTCGAGACCATTCCGGGCAAGCAACAAGTGTTGTTGACACATCAAAGGCGATTCAGCCATGATAAGAATATCGTCAATAAACACATTCAAACGAACACCTTTAAACCGAAGTTCTGCTGACAACGGTTTTAATATTTTCGTAAATACCCTTGGAGCAAGACTATAACCAAATGGAAGACAAGTAAACTCGTAACGATTGCCTTGCCAAAGAAAACGCAAATATTTTCGATGTGGTGGAAAAATTGGAACACTGAAATAAGCGTCCTTAAGATCGATACACACCATAGCATCACCTGGATGAAGGTGATTCAGGGCGGTTTGAAGGTGTTCCATCTTGAAATGAATTTTTTGAACGAACTCATTTAAAGGCTTTAGACTAATAACTGGCCTAAAATTACCACTTTTCTTTGGAACGAGAAAAATATTGGACAGAAATTCGTCACGACAAGGCCCAACTCTTTGGATGGCGCCCTTGATAAGCATCGACTGAATTTCGGCGTTAATTAATTCCGTTTCAGACTCGGAAAACCGAATCGGAGTCGGTCAGGGATTTTGAAAGGGAAAACAATCAAACTCGAGATGGTACCCCGTCACTGTCTCTAATATCCAAGGATCAGTGGTAAGTTTACGCCATTCATCAACATGCTGGCCTAGATTCCCAGCTCGGAAACTGACCTGGTTCAGGCCTTGTCCCTTGGAGTCTTGCTCGCGGAGTAGGTGGACGTGCTGCTGCTTCGACCTGTGGAATAGGATCTTCTTCCACCTCTGCGATATCCTAAAAAAGAACCCCTTCTGCCGCGGGAGTTGTTGCCACCCCGACGACCGTCAGATCGGTTCTGTCCTTGAGTCCCTTATGCAGGCGTCACCTTCTTAGATATTTTGTTAACCTCTCCGATATCCTTGATATTCTTGGCCAAATCATCTCCAAAGAGCCATTTGGAAATGGGAGTGTTTTTGCTGCACACTGACTGGTAGTGTTTGTTAATGTGCGGACGGAGAGTCTCCCTCCTTTTCATGGAGGTTTGACAGCAAGCATGTCCTAGAAAGGACATGGCATCGCCCAGTTCCGTGAGTATTGTGGAAGGGTCGATGGTGTCTTTCTTGTTTTTGGCCTTGATAACCTTATCCAAGGCAATAAGTAAAGGTTGAGTAGCCTTTACGATATATTTTTGGACTTCCTGAAGAGAAAGGTCTTTGACCCGTACACTCCTCTGTAAATCAAACCACAACTCCAGATTGACCTTGGGTACAATTAGTTGTGTACAGTTTTGAGGGCTGTTATATTTTTCTTCCAGATCTTTCATTTTGCCCTCGACAGGTTTCGTGACACATGCACTGTTAATTCGTTTGGCCAACATCTCGTTAATGGCAGGACCAAACGAGTCTTCCTCTTCAAAGATTGACGGTATGATATAATTATCCTCGTTCTCTTCGACCTCTTCGCTAGGAGAAACGAGTGGCAAGCTAGGATCATAAACGTCGTCAGACGTAGTAGCGGCGGGCTTAGCCCGTTTTGCTAAACTCTGCTCCTCGGCCTCACTGGATTTTCTTTTCGCAACTTCGTCGCTCAAAGAATTGATGGCCTTCATGATTTCATGGATTCCCAGTTGAGTTTTCAAGTTTTCAATGTCCAACGGCGGCTCGAAGTCCTCCTCTAATATCTCTTCTTCAATATCATCGTTAGTATCAGCAGATCGTTTGCTTTCCACTTTCCGAAGCCATAATAACTGTATCCTCAGTTCGTTTGAAGATTCTATACTCGAAGGAAAGGAAATCAAGAAGAATTACTTATACATCAGCCGTTATCCCGGCTTAAACGATGACTCTAAAATCAAAAAATTCCAGATTAGATTGACATACTGACTTGTTCACTGAAGCACGAAAGGAAGAACTGATTCAAATGGCGTGGTCCCTGGGGTTTTATAACCATATCATTTGCATAAGAATTACTTTAAAGTGTGACCGCTGACCATTAGCACTTAGGAAATTATGCAAATTTAGCCCATAATGCGGAGCATATTGGAAGAGAATGTTTCAGTGTAAACAAGTCAGTGCCGCAATACCAGGACTGGCATACGGACTACTATAAATGCTGGAAATATATTCTTGTCGATTTTTAATTAATAGGTGAATTGATTTAATGCGAGTTCTATTTGTTGGCATTTGATAAAGCAATAGGTAGTTCGGCAGTGGGGCTGTGGGTGGGCAGTTTGGATGCAGGATGAGAGAGTGATTTGCACTTGTAAACGAAAACTAAAAAGCAAAGAAACTTAACAAAAAGAACAAAAATGTTAAAAACAAAAAAGGGGGTGGCTGTATAGCTACATCACCCAAACTGAGAATTATGGGTAGGGTGATGCAACTTTTATTTGGAACAAAACTGACAAAGGGATGTTTGCTTCGATTCAATAGCATTCTCGTATATATCTATACATTTTTTTTCTGCAGCGAGACTGCATTAAAAAAAGTTACAAAAACCGCAGAAAAGAAAGATATGTCTTTTGAATTGAAGAGTATCAATCAACGGTATTGTTCATTTGAGTTACCCTATCTCAAGCTGTATAATGTCACTTAATCATGAACATCAAGAGCTTATCAACATCCCATCGATCACATACTTGTTGCTCTCCTTGGGTGGTCAATTCAGTTTGAACTATTAGATTAGCACCTTGTTAGTAAAGCGCTCTTCCTTTGTACATCTCCTTTACAATCAAAGAAGATAAAGGTAAAATACGATAAAATAACAGAATATTAGAACGTGAGAACGTGAGAACGTCGAATGGGTAATATTGTTTGATATTTTCCCCGATGAGTTTGTATTAACATGTTCTCAATATCATAGCAAAACAGTGACAGGCAATTTTTTTGTAACGATACGCTCGGCAAATTAGTTACTGCTGGCAGGGTTTCAGCCGGGTGTTTATACCATCAAGTAGGAGGAAAATAGTCCGGATGTGACACAGGCTAGCCATTCTTTAAATGATGAGTTGTGGCACAATATGAGTTTTGAAATAAAGTCGCAACTGAAGTCCAACTATTAATCACAAAATTTTTCCTCAAGTCTTTCTGTAAAAACCCTAGATTTCACTAATTCATGGCATTTACATTTTTTAAAGAAGGTATGTATGTTTCACAACATGGAAAGGATGTATAGGTATAATTTAATTATGGGCAATCACGTTGGTGGCGCCTATATGGTGTTATAATCCAAACAGGAATGCTATGCTTATCACTATATATGTGGGCCGAACGTTTTCTGCCAAGGACAATACAGTATACTTTCAAAAAAATACTCTACCCATAAAAACAAGTTAAAGATGGCTAAAAACAACAAAAGACTTAAAGAATATGATTTCGAAGAGAATGCTACAAAACGAAACAAGCTAGACCTGGTTTATTCAAAACAACTAAAAACCGGGTAGGTCCTCTAGGCGCATTGAAGCCCCACTAAATCAGTTTCTCAAATAACTGATTTAACTGATTCATTATAGATGTGTTGAAGCATTTTGTAAAGTTGGGTTCAATTTGAAATTATATGTTGATCAAATTGTGGCACCGTAAAACGCATATCAATGCATGTATCTGCGAGGCAACAGTGTCAAGACAGAAGGTTCGTTTGTTAAAAGCTATAACCATTATATTCCAGTATTTCAATCCAATAGAACCCTTGAGTGATTGTACTTAATATCTTATCTCATACTTATGTTTCCTGTATCCAAAAACCAGAGAAAATAGAAATTGTTTTATAAAAATGATTTTATATTTTTCTTTAAGGTGCAGAGCACATGAAAAATATGTTTGACAAGGACACATCTTTTAAAAATCATCATAGAGGCAGCAGCGTTTTACCATGGTGAGTAAATTACCATCATACCTTTGCTCACCCCTGATTTCCCTATTTTCAAAGAACAGGTTTAGTTGTTTGTGTTAACGTTTATCACTCGCTAGATAACATGTCTTCAATCAAGATACCACAAGAATACAAACAATCACCAGTATCGGTATTGAGAGACATTGTGACAAAGTTGGTAACAACAGATTCTCAAGGAGGTAAGATGTTTATAGCTTTATCACGGGTAAAACACGTGGACGTTTTCAAAAGCATAAGAAGCTGTTTGTAAAAACAATGTAATGTCAAAGTAAGTAAGGGACGAGCCATTAGTAAAGTGATGGGGAGGGGGAAGTTTTTTCTGGCCATGATTTTTTTTTCTTGCAGACGAAAAATGGAAATAACTTGCCATTGGATTAGCCCGCGTGCAGCCGAACGAAAACCCCGGTTTTTTCGTTCAGCTGCACGCAGACTACATTGGATAGATTGTTTTTCTAAGAAAATGTCTCGGCAGATTTTTTTTCCAATTTTTTTTTATAGGAAAGATATCTTTTTTGCTTTTGACCACCATCCATCACTTATCTAATGGTACATCCCTAAGGAATAGAATAAAAAATTAAATTAAGGAATGGAAAGGAAAGGAAAGCCGGGAAACAAAAGGAAACGAAAAGTCAACAATTTCATTGAGTAAAAATGATATGTAAAATCATTTCTTATAGAATATACCCCACCACACTGGGTTGATATGATACCATCTTGGTGGCCTACCGAAATACCCTTTAAGTCTCCCCCGGATTCTAGTCTCCCTCGATAAGAACAGCTGCCGGGGAGACTACAAAGATTTGTACGGGACCCGAACAGATCCCAGGACCCGAACAGATTCCCAGAGGCAATGCCATAGGACCCGAACAGATCACAGGACCCCAACAGATCCTCAAAACAAAATGTTATAGTACCCGAACAGATCCCCACGAATTAGGTATAATGGACTGATGAAAAACGGACTGGATTATTTTAAGTACTTTAGGAATGAGTTTTGCAATGAATTTTAACGGAGTTCCATTTATGAAAAGATAAACCTATAAGAACCTGGCATGACGCTGAACTTCTTTTTCCCCCTGACTAATAGCATTGCATTTTTTTACCCATGTATACTATTTAAAGGAGAAACTAATGATAAGATAAACATATAAACACTCATGTCATGTCTTTAGTTTATCATTTAGTTTATCGTTTTAGCATATTGTTAGTTAATTGTTAACTCCTCGTTAGCATCATCTTTTAAAGTTTATTATTAGCCTTAAGTATTTATGTTGAAATACGAGATGTTAGTGTCCTTTTCGAAGCTACATGTTAGGAGTCAGGAGTATTAACCAGACGTTCAAGGAGTTTTTCAAGGAGCTTTTCTAGTTTTTCAACATACCAAGTGGCATCAGACGCAAGTCAAGCCTATATTGTTTTCATAGCGTTTTCTTCGTTGCTGTTATAGCTTTCATTTTGGCTACTCAATCTGTACTTAGTTTCTACCTCCTCGCCCACACACTCATACTGTATTGTTGTTCTAGTTTTAACAGTTTTGTAAGCGAATAAAAGCTTTTAACAAGACTGGTTGAGCACTTAGCGTTCTCTCGAAAACCGGGAACGCGACAGTAAAAAGTCTGGTGAACAACAAAGTGAAGCGAATCGGAGAAATGGAAGTAAGACGTACATAGTCAATCATAAGTAAACAATAAAGAACAGAAGCGTGGAGTCTACCAAAAACGTAAGCTTTAGGAGATATACTACACGGAATGGAAGGCAAACCCCGGGAGAACAGCCCGAAAGACGCCCCCGAACCTTGACACTCAAGGCCTTAGTTAATAGCCATCGAAGTTAATCTACGTACGAAACTCCATAATATTTGACAATCCTTCGGTGAATACAATACCGAGCATTGCGAAGAGAGAATCACAATCGACCTGGAAGTCGCAACCGAGGAATTTAAAGTAGCGTATGAGTGTTAGCCAAACTATATGATCAAGATATAAGTATGACTGTTTCGGAGACGATGAAATTCTCAACCATCCTTACATGATAATCGGAACAATAAAGAACAAACAAACCGAAAAATCATCGGATAAGAAGTAAATGGTCTGTCGGTTGCATAAGCAGTTCCACCAGACTAACCGCCCTCGCAGAAGTCGCGGCAGCACAAAAAAGGCGGAGTATGAGCAGCGTATCGCAGAAAGCCATCGCGTGTACGCGATCACCGACGATCAAAGTAACGCGTCGCTAATAAGCAACGAGCTGGCAGACTCGCTTGGAGCAATCGGCCCACCAGAGAAGTACTTCTTGTCAACCTGTCACAGCTCGAATGAGACGAAGTATGTTTATCGAAGTAATAAGTTTCACCCGGGTGGATGTAGTCCTGAGAAAAACTGTTTGGTGGGACTGACGTTTGGACAACCTGAGCGGAAGTCATCTTCAGAGTCAGTGAGGAAATAAGTCAGATCGGTCATATTTATACTGCCACCTTAA
>WUCR03284175.1:0-13654 GCA_009858155.3 Phymanthus crucifer
CGTAGCCGGGTTGAAAAGGTGAGACATCAAAGCTAAGACCGAAGGGTGTTCTGGGTAGATAATATTCCAGTCATTTGGAGACAGTTTGCAGTACGATACTATACATGGGAAGTGACGAAATGCTTTGTTCGGTAACTCGAATCAAGTTCAATGTGCATAATATTAGGGAGCACGGGTGGCGCAGCAGTGAGAGCGCTCGCCTCTCACCACTATGGTCCCGTGTTCTGGCATCATGTGAGTTGAGTTTGTTGGTTCTCTCCTGTGCTTCGAAGGTTTTTCTCCGCGTACTCCGGTTTTCCTCCTTCCATTCCTCTTCAATTGGGTGGTAAACCTGTAAGGCTTGCCCGTCCACTTCAGAGTGGTAAATCCAAAAGCTTTTTTAGATTGGCCTCATTTACTGTTTCCCCAGAATACCTTTCGGTCTTAGCTTCGATGAATCGACCTTTTCAGATGAAATGACAACGATTTTTCAATTAGGTGTACATCAAAAATGCCGATTATCGACACCGCAGAAAATAATTTAAGGTTTAGTGGTTTTTGACAACGGCTCAAAGACATGTTTGCTGTATATATAAATAACAGCGTATATCGGCTATAGATGAATTTTAAATTTATTATGCTAAATTAAAAATAGCAAGGGGACAGAAACAAGGAAACTGTGATTCTGAGACTCGGTTTAAGAAATTTATCTTTATAAAATCTGGTATTTTACGCGCAAACTCATAAATAAGACTTATTAGAAATTAATGTAAATAAATAATTTATAGAATGGAGTCGTGACAGTTGATTTGAAATGTGTTTAAACAGGTGCGATTGTTCCCTACTTTCCGCTATTTACATTGATGTTAATAAACAACAAGTGTTCCTTGTATTTGATCATAAATTATGAATGACTTTGCACCCATTCACGACTGTAGAGACAAACGCAACACCAAATCAGTGACGTCATAACCTAGCATAAGGTATGATTTGCAGTAGTGAGTAATCTGCTTCTGGTGACGTTTGAAGGCAAGCAAAGACAGCTGGAAACGGCAGATATGAATACTAGCTAACAGAATGGAGAACATGTCACGTACCAACTGGCTCGTCCTAGTAAACGGAAGCAACAAATGGATTAAAGAATAAGTGGAAATAAGATGGAAGGATATGTGCGCGCCTACGCTATTCACTTCCTTGGATTGGTGAAATTTTCAAACAATTTCAAGCATCACCCATCTTCAAATACATTTTTAGAAGAATGAATTGAACGTGAGATGAAAATTGAAGTGTCAATCTCCATTCAACGAAGCGAGTTACTGAATATCGGTTATCAAGAAAAATGGTGACTATCATGTGGTGATATGAGTCATACAAACAATGATGGACCGTTTACTAGATCACAACCTGTTCGGGATTAACAGACCAAGAATGCTTCAAGAATGTGCGCCATAGAAATTCCAGCGTATTTCTTTCATGATTTCGATTTCAGTTTGTCAAAACTTTGAAATTTAACGTGCGCGCTGGTTAGAGTTTTTCTTTTCTTCGAGCCTCTAACATATTTTCCCATAAATTTTGTCGCCATGACAAAACAAACAAACAAACAAGAAAGTCCTTTTTGACGCGATTGCAGAAAGTTATTACCGTACGTTATTTATTCAAAAATGCCGTAAATAAGTTAGAGATGATTAATTGAGAGCGGATTGGCAAGCATAGGACGGTGCAAAGTGATTATGCTTCATTCTAGATCAGCTTCCGTGTGAAAAGGGATAAAACAATTTCATTATGTTTTTTTCAATAATTAGCATTGCAGTTGGTGAATCCGCGTTTCTTGCATCCTCATAACAGCCCATAAATGAATCATTTTAAGCCAAATTATCGGTGATTTGGGTTTATTTGTGCATAAAAGCATGTCAGGACAGTCTCCGTTTAAACCTGTTCAAACTCTGTCTTGAATGCGCGTGCGCTGCAACAGCTGTTTTGACGTGTAGACTACACACCAGATCAACACTTGTATAAAAAACAATGACATGCTGTGTTTTTGCTACAGCGTCGCTCAGTTTCCTCTGGACACTAACCCTAAATAGATCCATGGGAGCCTAAAATAAGTTTCTTTTTCTTGTTGTTCCACAAGGTGGGAAACAGCGATGCGAATTTTCACCATTTACTACCAACACGGAATATGGTAATTTAGCCTATATTCTTAGACACGCTACTATAGCTATGCTGTTGAAGTCGTTGAAAATTAAAAACACTCTTGCTTTCATTTGCTTCTATTTAAAGGCATTTACGCTATCATTGTATTTCTAAGCCTTTTAGGGACCATTCGTATTTTAGAGGGGGAGGTTGGCCGAAGGAATCGCAAACAGCACCAGTAAAAAATCTTTAGCCCTCCCCTCTTGCTTTTCAAGATGACCTAACTCTCATATATCCTTTTTCTCAGTGACTCTCTCCCCCCCCCTTATTAATGGAGAGAACATTAAGAAACCCACCCCTTCTTGCCCCTCCCCCCCCCCCTTTTTAATGGGGAGAACATTAACAACCCCCCCCCTTCTTGCCCCCCCGCCCCCCCCCCCATGATTACCCCCTCCTAAATAGATCGTATTGTATTGTATTGTATGGCGTCTTTGCCTATTTGAACTGGATAAATAACATTCTGATGAGAATAACACACAAAGTCATTCTGATGTCCCCAAAACTGACAATTTTTGATATTAAAACAGTGAGGAAACCTTCCAGCCTGCTTTAGAATTTTTTTCTTTTTTTTTTTTGCGTGGAAATCTTCAAGCTTCGAGCACCTGCTCTCGCGGTTCGTTCGCTTTGTCATTGAAACTACGGGAGATTCGATAATGAACCTAAAACTAAAATAGCACACCTTGTTATCGAGAGAACATTTTTACTGAGTCAATTTTTCCCGTTTCCACCAGTGTGGTCATGTGATATGGGAGATATGATGGCCCGTCATGGAAGACGTGCTCGTATTTCAATGCCGTCATATATCGATAATCGCAGCCATTCTCTTTTTCTTTGGGCCAATAATGTTTATACAAAAAGATAAAATATGGCGAGGGCGTCCAAACACAGCGAAAACTGGGAATCACAAGACCTAAAGTCCCACCCACGAGAGTGATCTTTAGACGCCCGCATGCTTGAATCTGATTGGTTAATTCCCTCGGTATTACGTCATGAATCCTCGGCCAAACTTCGGATCGTGTTGGAGTTTGTTTGAGTAAAAATCACTTACGTAGCCAAGCAAAGGAGAAGAAATTGGCAGAAATATCCCCTTTATTCCATATAGAAAACCCCTAAACCAAAGCTTGGATTCCATAGTGTGTATTCTGGCTGAATTTAGTGTATTTAATAGCTGTTTGGAGACAAAGTAGAGCGTTGACTGCAGGACAGCCGGCCCATGACGATCGACAGTTCAATGAAAGTTGGAGAAGTACGAGTTGCGAAAGCAGAGGATTTCGAGCAGTTTCGACGATTAGCTGAAAGCACTGAAAAATGGTCTGTTTTATACGACAAACATGGCATCAAGGTATTCTCGAAGTTTACAGAAGGGACTTCAGTCAAGATGATGAAGGTGGGAATTCTTAATAATTTGTTCATGTTTGTACTTTTATTACTTTGCTCATCAACAAGTTATTTTTCGATATGTCCTTCAAACTTAATTTTTCAGATCAAACTAGAAGATATCTCTGCATATCTTTCTTGTTTGCAGTAATAATAGAAACTAGTGATCAATCTTTTACCACGAAAAATAATTTTGCGGTGGGGATGTGTAAACCAAGAGCCATGGCAAACTGCTACTTACAACACTGTGTTTTTGATATTTGTGCTACTGAAGACTTACAATAAGCTTAATATTATTAAAGAGCTTGAATTCGTCTTGAACAGTCAGTGAAGCTTATACGTTTTTCAAGCTTATTATTGTGTGGAACCGGTATAAGATTTTCTAGCTTTAGGTTTGTATTGCCAACACGTTGTTTGTAGGTGCAAAGGTCATACTGGATGGATTCTCGAAGGGGAAAACCTCTCTTTGTTTTTCGTATAAACAACATTTCAGAAAACAAGCGCTTTGGTTTTTCAAGACTCTTTATAAGTCAAAATGCGATGACTCGGACAACCCGGAAAATTCTAAGATATTTAATACTTCGTATAGCATCACCAAGATCAACAGTGTCTTGAAAAAGACCTGTTATTGTTCTTATAAAACCCTGAAATCTCATAGTTACTATACGAATTTAGAGTAAGTGAAAATCCTCAACCTGGTAAATTAGCAAGTATTTGGTCTGTTATAGCACATTCTAATTCTTGGCATACAGGGTGGACAAGATATGATGGAGACTTTCCCACTTGTTTAATTATTTATTGTCAGAATTTTGCATTTTGTTTTAATTAGCTTGCTTTGAATTCTTCTTAAGTGTTACTGATATTCATCTGTATTCAGGTTTTTTTAGTTCAACATCTTTCCTCTAAAGGGGGTATTGTTTTTCTTGTCATTTAGTAGAATTCGGGACTAGATTTTAGATTGGCAACCGCTGGGAGGCACACTTTTGTCCCGATTATTAGACAGAGTGCAAACAAGTTTTGTTTGGTCATGTTGATTCATCTATGCATTCTGGTTTGAGAGAGGTCTTTTCTTGTACAAAATGCCTCTTTACTTGGACTCTTGATAATAAACTGTTTGAGAAATTGTAACCTTTTTGGCAGACTCTCTTGCCTTCTGCTTTGAATTATCCTAGCATTAATGAACATTTGTATCATAGACCCATTGTCATCTACATCAAAACACCTATACATCTTGAAGAATAAAGAAACAAATATCCCTAGAATGGGAAACCTATAGTGTTTTGTCTATCAACTGCTGCAAGGAGTGTATATATTAATGTCATGGCTGTTAATATTTCTATAGGTTGTTACACAATTTAATGATGTTCTTTTCATGGATCTATATGATGTCCTTCACGACCCAGAGTACAGACGGCACTGGGATGAGAACATGATAGAATGTTATGAACTCTGTAAGCTAGATGGAAATAATGACATAGGATATTACTCAGGTGAGAGTTATGTTGCCACACATAACAAAATATAAACCAGGGATATCCAGTGTCCAACATTCATTTGCAGGAAACCCAGATGATCTGAAAAAAACATTGGGAAGGCAGCTCTGCACCTCCCTTTAAATTTTCCTTAACTCATTCCAAAAGTATAAAATTCATTCACTATTGTTACCAATTCTTTTAGTCAAATGTCCTGCCCCAATGAAGAACAGAGACTTTGTGACCCAGCGATCTTGGTGTTGTAAATCAGAGGAATTCTTAATTATAAATCACACAGTTCATCACAAGGCAAGTACATGTAAATATTTATTGGCTATATCAGTTTAGGTATTAATAGAGGTTTTAATTTTGTGCCACCACATGCTGCAAGATCCATGAAAATACCCTTTACTCTTGTTTCTCAAATACCAGTAATATTAAAGGTTCAAAATTCTTTTTTCTTTCTTGAGACTTGCATGTTTCTATACCTTGACACAAGCAATCTCTAATAGATGATGAAGTAAAGCAATTTTCATTTACCAGTATAACAAAAAAAAACACTTTGATTTCCAATATCAGTTGATAAATATGGATTTGACAGCTACTACAAAATATAAGTCTGGCAATCACTCTTAATTTATCCATCCCACTCAGTTTGCTGGCAATTTACTAGGCGCTTCATCACTCACCATTATGTATCCTCCACAGGCAGCCCAGCTGAAGAAGGGTTTTGTACGAGGGGACTCCATTCTAACAGGGTATTATGTTAAAGCAAGGAATAATGGTTGTTCACTTACATATGTCACTCAAGTAGACCCAAAAGGTGAGTACGATAGACTGTATAATCATTACCAAATAGCCTCTCAAATATTCCTTGGCATTCTCTTGGGAGAAAAGTATGGCAATTGTTGCTGATGTACTGAACAAAAGAAAGTGACCGAGGGATTTTGATGGTGGTAATGAATTATTCTATAATGGAAATGGCCATGGTTTCAGCAGATATCCCATCTCTGCGTTCTTAGAATGAGAAAGTACTTGATTTTGTACAGTTTTCTTAACTTTCATTGATATGTTTAGTAATTATTTGTTGAATACATGTTTTTTTCCAGGCATCTTACCAAAATGGGTTGTCAACAGAGTTTCCAGCAAAATTGCCCCTAAGGTATCAAACACAATGGCTTTCTTAAGCATATCAAACTTAATCTTCTACAAGAGAGCATTGCAGGCATTCAAAAAACTAAGCTTGCAAAGGACTATTCAAATTCAAGCCTACTATAGAGCAGATTTCATATGAGTGTGAAACGGACCGTGCCGTGCAGTGACCGTGTTCTCTAAAAAACATTCAGCATTCCTGCCGTAGTCATGCCGTGTCATCGTGTGGTGCCATTTTCACAGTCATACGAAATCGTCTCTATTCTTAAAAGTGGCAGTGATAAACAAGGGAAGGGTGCGTGGTCAGTAATGGGAAAGCAATCTTTACATTAAATGAAATGAATTGATAATTTATTGAAAAGATCACAGAAAAGTAGATTGTGTATATTTTCTCAGCAGTAAAGTCTTTTTTTCATTGTTTGTCATAGGTGGTACACAAACTCCATAAAGCAGCATTTGGATACAGGGAGTGGAAAGAAAAACATTCCCCTGAATACAAACCATGGCTGAAACCAGAACAAAACCCCCTACCAATGATTAAAAAAGAAGACTTAGAATACACAGAGTTTGTTTATGGTGAGTCAGAACAGGAACAAGAGACAGAAGAATTAGCAGAAGATATTGGTGACGACACAGAAACATATTCAAGTGAGGATAATCTTGATGATTTTTTATGACAAGATTTATAAAAGTGAATCAACTAAACTACTAAGATGAATTAAGAGAGGATCACTATATATATGTTGAAATATATTTTCATGTCATGCAAAACCAAGTGCTGAACCTTCAAAAAAAAGAGATGATTATTTGAATATTTTTTGCTGTTTAACAGAATGAATTGAATGTATAGACTACTGATGTATTTTGGTTTGATTTATGTTTTTGTTAAAGTTTTACCTTGAGAGTGTTATATTATCTTTATTTTTCCTTCCAAACTGAGTGTGCACTATCTGTGAAAGGAACCATTCATTGATTTTTCATAAGAAATCAAATTCCTTTCTCATTTCTGTTGGGTTAAAACCGGTAGTGAATTCCTAGGTATTTGGCAAGATAACTGCTCTTATTTACTTAGGGTATTTTAAGGCATTCTGGTCAATGGGTATTTGCTGTAGTATCTGCACTAAGGGAGTGTTCACAAAAACTTGTTGTGTGTGTGTGTGGGGGGGGGAGTCCCAAACATTAGAGATGTATAAGGGGGATGACTAAAAATATATATAAACCTCAAGGGGGTACCTAAAGGGTGTTTCAAATTATCGAGGTCCTAAACGGGGCCCCCGGAAAGTTTTGAATGAAGTAAGTGGGGTACGCGTCTTCCAATTTTTTCAGTCAAGAAAAGTTTCTCATCAGCCTCCCCCCCCTCTCCCACCAAGTTTTTGTGAACACTCCCTAAGAATTGATTCTGTTCATGGATCATCATTGAAAAATATGCATTTTTGTCACAAGTAGAAAACTTTGATATTCTTAGGCTCAGTTCAAACGTTTAACTTTTCATGAACCAAATGCATTACAAACAATGGATAATTAGGGGAGCACAGGTGGCGCAGCGGTGAGAGCGCTCGCCTCTCACCACTATGGTCCCGGGTTCGATTCCCGAACTTGGCATCATATGTGACTTGAGTTTGTTGGTTCTCTCCTGTGCTTTGAGGGTTTTTCTCCGGGTTCTCTGGTTTTCCTCCCTCCACAAAAATCAACTTCTAAATTCTAATTCGATTAGGAACGAGGACCACAGGTTTGTTAGCCACAGGCTATTAAGTGCTACCCTCGTAAAACAAAGTCATTCATTCATTCATTCATGAAAAACTCAATATTTGAATTGGCCCTTATAAAACATCACTGCAGACAAATTTTTTTCATAGCAAATCTAAAGGATGATCCGAAAAATATTATGGCTCTTAAAATCATTCACCTCTCCATATAAGAATGCAAGGTAAATAGTGTGCAAACAGTAAATGTGTGAAGTACAATTTAAAAGAATATACTTAGTAAACAATAGGACAATAGAACTCAAATGATTTTGCACAAGTGTGCTATTTTGTTTTACTTATATTCAGTTTACTTATGTTTCAGTTATATTATTTAGTAAAAATTTTCAACTACCTTTAAATGATATATTTTTGTTGATTATATTTAACTCTTGGGCTCATCTAGAGTTTCATAATACATTTATGCACACAGTACAGGCTAGTCAAGGTCCATTCAAATTTATAATGCTATTATTTAATGCAAGAAAAATTAGTTGATACATTCAGGTGTGTTTTTCCAAAGCTGAGGAAACAACTGGGTTCAGTTGCGACTCCAGACTGTTATAATGGATGAAAATATGCCATGTTGGGAATATAGTCCCACAGTCCACTGGGATGCCAGTTTTTACTCATCTTCCGAAAAGCTGTATATCCTCAATGTTCAACTGCTTTAAAGACCTTTTCAGTGGCATGACAATGTTACCCCGTCTCAGACCACATGTCATTCCCTAGAGAATATAATTATTTGGTTAAGGTGCATCCATATTCATGTGTCTCCTCATGCACAACTGTTGGACAAAGAAGTTATACTCTAGGGAATGACACATGGTCTGAAATGGAAAAACATTGTAACACCACCGAAAAGGCCTATTGTACATACTAGGATGATTTTCAACAAAGTCTATTAGCTATGTTTTCATAAACCTGTGAAAAAAATATGGTAATTCAAGTGTAGTAGTCAGTCAGACCAAATAGCAAAGTACTGGAATATGCTAAGGCATATTTTCCAGGTGAATAAAATCACTCTAATTTCTTGGAATATACATTCAAATTTACTTTAGTTTAATTTATGACAATATTAATTGCCTGAACTGAAGGTGTAGCTATGCTGGCAGAACTACACAATCTTTCCACATAATTCATTCAGAAATTTCAGTTGAGGGAAAAATTGATGCTAAATTATTGAACAAGTTCACAATTAATAAAAACTATCTATATGTAAATAAACATTGCTATACATAATGTCGTCTCTCCCCTTTTCCATCCCTCCCCCCCCCCACACACACACAATTACGCCTTTTTTTCATATCATTCAGTTTACTCTTGTTACAGGATATGTTTTTCTTTCTTTTTCTGAGAAAAACTTCAATAATCTTCCTCTTCTATTCTTACACATGCTTACCCATCCTGATTTTGCGGCAATCTAAATGTGTTTACTCATAATCAACTAGAGTATTCTACACTTCGTGGTTTTATCAGTGCTCGCCCTACATGGCAAAAAGTACCGGGGATGCTCGTCGGAAATTTTCAAAAAGACCCCTAAAAGATCCGGAAGTCTTTGAAAAAGGGCGTGGGTGAATGATTTCCAACCCCTAAGAGATACCACAAAGAAATTCATTAAATGAAGTTCCTTTTGAAGTTTCCTCGAGTAGTAAATATTCTTTTTACCCTAGGCATCAGTCCTATAAAAGGCGTCTAGAATCGAAGAGATACCAGAAAATGCTGATTTTCAAAAATTCGCATTTACCACACACAGAGATACCAAATCGCGATTTTTCACCCCTATTAGGGGTATCTTAGAGATACGACGAGCATCCCCGGTACTTTTTTCCCGGAGACCCCCCGGGTTTTTGCATCCTGATAGTTCAGCCTGTAGTCGTTCTGTGAATGAAGCTGGCCTGACATTTGATGAATAACATTATAGGCACACGTGATTTCGGTGCGCTGTTTTGCGTTCATTCTTTTATTTACGGAGTGAGCGGCGTTGATTGGGTTTCCTGTGGAAAGACCACAATCCTTTGTGTTCTTGCATGTGCTTGCGAGCTTGGAACGCCTGGTAAGATTTGCAGGCTGCCTTAGAAATATTACATTTTAAAAAGCTTATAAGGAATCTTAAAAAGCTATACAAACATGCAAGGAATAGCAGACGACCCCGAGCTGACGAGAATGCTGCAGATCGAAGGAGAAAAAGCAAAGTTTCAATCTCTTGTTCACAACTTGACCGATTTGTGCTGGGACAAGTGTGTGCCGGACAAGCCAGGGAATAAACTGGACTCCAAAACTGAAAACTGCTTGATCAACTGCGTCGAGAGATTCTTGGATACAAGTACTTTTGTTGTTAAGAGACTTGATGCTGCTGCTGCCTCGAGATGATCTGGAATGCTAAAGTCAATATGCTGCTGAACTTTTACTGCAAGACTACGAACTATTTCTCTCGAAATTATCAGTCCTTTCATTAGCTTCTTCGTTTTATTCCAAATAATTATTGAGGCTCACTCAAGATGATCTGTGGTAATCAGGCAGTATCAACGCTCAGCAGTTTTGTTTGTTTGTTTATTTTAATCAGCTTATATATGTACAAGGGAAGATTTTTACATTATGTTTAGTAGGACTTGTTTAATGTAATCAACCAATAATCAGGAAAAAATGGTTCCCAGATGAAACTGAAAATCAACCTCGATTTACACCCAGTCCATACCTATACGTTTATGTTTGTAAATGCATACTTTTGTGAACAATTACTGTCCATCCACACGTAAATGGTCATCGTTTTCAAATCGTTTACACCCGTCCACACGTAAGTGCTTAAAATGATGCTAAACGATGGTATACAGCTATTGCACATGCGCACATCAGTTCAAGCCTGATCTGGGAGACTGGAGCCAACTTGTGACATCAGTATTCATGAATTGTCCACACCAATACACGTAAATGGCATTTACAAAAATCTCCACTTTGAAACCCATTTACGAAAAGATGCATTAACGGTGAGCGTTTACACCGTTTACTTGTGGACAGAAGGCCTAACCATATAAAAAAGCATGTGTTTACATTCATAAACGTATACGTGTGGATGGAGTCTTAGAACTATTGAAATCTTACAATAAAATTAATGAAAACTAGAACTTACTGTTAAATAAGTTTCCTTGTCACAGAAGGATCAAAAAAACACTAGTCTATTTGGTGCATTGTTTTCATATCTATTGCTGTGCTGATTTCTTAGAACCACTTGTCTGGTTTGACATTGAGTCAAACTTGGTGGGGCGAGGTTAGCAAACCAAAACTTATGCCTGGTGAAACAGGCATGAAATCAAAGTCATTTTCATCATGTTATTTGCCATAATTGCAGCTGGTTCCATGCAAGCACCTTAGGTTCAAGACAATTAGATTTCAGTTAGTTTAAATCATACCCCAGGTGCATCGTGTAATTACATAGTTGTGTTTAGTATGCTAGAGTGCATACCATTTATTCTGTGGAACACAACTCACAGGGAAAAAAAGGAAAAAAACATGAATGGTTATTGTTATGAAAACCATTATAGATTAATGGGAATAGTTCTACTTTTAGAACTATTCCCATTAATCTATAATGGTTTTCATAATAATAACCATTCATGTTTTTTTCCTTTTTTTCCCTGTGACTACTAATAATATTTTTATTTGCTCTTTTTTCGGCCTTTCCTCTGGCCATTGAATATTGGCCAATTGTTTCACAAGTTTATTGGAACTGCATTTATTGTACCCTGTCCAGGGCCACTGGGTTTTCAGTACAATTTTATTTTGTAGCTGTTGTCTGCCCCTCTTTAAATAAAGTTATATTATTATAATATTCTTGCATTTCTTTTTTCTGTTTCTTCCGTTTTCCCCCATTCGTTTCTATCAATCATTTAATTCATTTTCATAACTTAGTATCTGCAATCCAAATTTCCATTTTCCCCCGTTTTTCTTTCCCATGCTTTCGCTTCTATCGAACAGATTGGATCCTGGGAAAGACTGGGCAGGAAGAAATACCTCCAAGTCACGTGAGAGCCAAGCATAACACGGGAAACAGAACTATGGCGAAGAGTTGATAGGCATTAACCGGAGAAAATGTAGAATAAAAAAACCAGAACACAACGAAATATGGCGTCTCAGCCACAAGGCCGAGCTAAGGTAGATCAGGACTATCGTTGGTAACGCCTTGTTGTTGCCTAATGGAGTATTATAGCGGAGTATAATAGGGTAATCTTGTGTTTTCCCAGCCGAAGGCTCCAAAAGCACCCAAGGCAAAGATCCTGCAAGCTTTACGAAACGTTCACACAGAACAACTGGCGAAACTCCAGCAGAAATACCAATTCGAGCAGGACCTTTTGGAGGATATTAGGTAGGATGTGCTATACTAACCTATCGATGTAAAGCAGTTGAGATTTTCGTTATCGAAGTTTGATGGATATTTGGATGTTTTTGCAGAGCTTACAGTAAACAGAGATCGGCTATCGAAAAGGAATATGCTCAGGTAAATGACCATTGATAAAGAAAATACTGACCTATTTTTGCCTGATAATTACTAAAGTATTTCCAAAATGATTTATTATAAAACTTCTCCGGAGCGATCTTGAGTTGTAAACTTGTATTTTATCAAAACAGGTCGATAGTTTTGTTCGAAATTTGAATCAATATTATTCCAGGTCTTTAGCAGGGTTAAGTGACATATCTTTATGTCTTGTTTCTGTACAATTCAAAATATAATCGTACTCCATAGTAAATGATACACCTCTTGTTTAGACGACCAATTTAATACACAAATGTTTATCAATATGTGCTTCATTTACATCTCGGAGTCTATTTGTCATTAGGAAAACCTAGTAATAGTCTATCACCAATCAAGCCCTCTGATTGGCTGAGCTACCAGGGATCTATTAGTGACAGACCTCTAGTAGTGAGAAGCGTCGGTTTTAAGAGCCAAACATTAAAAAGCCGGGGATTTAGATTGACTGGTGCATTACTTCATGAGAAATTGGGGTGAAAAGTAAAGTATGGCTTAAATGGCATCTTACTATATATCAGTATGGTCTAGAGCATTTTCATAACAACAACTTTTACTTTAATGTGCCCTCTTGTGTTACAGAAAAAGAAATAATTATAATTTTTATAAAAAGTTACAAAAGAGATGAGGAACCACAGTTACCTAAAAATAGCAAAGCTAATCGAGTTAGGTAACTGGTAATCGAGTTAGGTCACTGGTAATCGAGTTAGGTAACATCCTTGCATTGGCTCAGCTGTGCATGCCTCGACCATCATGTTTCAGATTATTGCATTGAGCCATGTTATATACATAGCCCCATTGCACTGAATCTAATACTTTTCTGCAGTATGTTCACTCTCTTTATTTGTTTTTACTTATTTTTTCAGAATTTACAAAAGCTAAACAACAATTTTATACAGAAGCAAGAGTGTTTATCTTCCAAAGAGAAAGATATTACTTTCAAGTGAGTCTGACATTGCTACTACAGCTGGTGATCATATTCTGCTTTTTGATTGCCTCATAGCTCCTGTCCTCAAATATATTGAAATAGACAGGAAGACTGAGCTTAAGTGCCAGTTGATGCCCACTCATGTGCCATATCATTGAATATATAACACTCTTAAAAACGTATTTTCAACTAATTCAGGATGTTGCAACAGTCATGCATACACGCAGTTTTGCTAGAGTAATGAATCACTTAGTGCCCACTTGAACAGTACACTGGCTATTTAATG